>VZSG01001365.1:19961-30030 GCA_013398315.1 Nothoprocta pentlandii
TTATTAATCTAAATCTGAAAATACTTAATATCCTATTATCAAAGTCTGATTAACAGTTATTTATGCATATTGTAACTCCAAAAAGTTTATTGAAACACCACATCTAAATGCCATATAATGTGAATTTAGAGAACAACCTTTAGGCGTGGATTTCTTTTAGCCATAAAATTTTTCACTGAAAACATGATTCAAAATTAGCTGAAATAAATGGGAAGTCTGCTCATTTGTTAATGAAGGTTTTGATTACTTTCCTCAGTCTGAAACATACAAGAATAAGCTCAAAAAAGCAGAATTTCTGAAAAACGAAAGCATTTTTTTTTCCATTTTTCTAAAGCCAGCTGACTATTGCCATCTGCTTACAGACTATAAACATTTTTTTCTTATCCAATGAAACTAGCTCTTCAACTTCCTCTTATCTTTTAAGAGTGAATCATAGAAAGGAGGGAGTTGATTCAGATAGATTCATCTAGTTGCATTCATCTAGTTGCACCAAATTTATTTGGTGATATTTTTTCTTCTATCCCTCAGTAAGGTTTTTCTTGGAATTTTACAATAACTTAAGAACAAAATGTTAATGGTGACTTTCATGGTAATAGAGTTATCTACAGTATTTGTAGGGGGACACCAAATCATTAGTATCAAGTTCCTGGGAAGAATTCAAAAAGATCTGCACAGTTTTCCTGGCTGCTGAATAGATGTCAGGAAAATGAGTGAACTTTTAGATTGAGTTCAGATATCTTTTTGTCATGTCATTAGACTGCTTTTTGAAAGTTGCTAACTAAATCAGGGCCAGTATGAATTTGCAAAGATTACAACTTCTATAAAATCACCATATAATCTGATTTAATTATCTATGCAGTATAAACTGCACATAAACTACTGCAAAATAGCTATGCAGGCAATCTATATTGATCCACTTAGATCCATAAAATAGTGTATCCTTCTCCTGAAAAATCTCCATCTAGCTGCCACCAAGATAAAAGGGAAGAAATGTGGCCCTTTTCTCTCTTGTGTGCCAATAACTGATGAAATGTTCAAACTTTTGCAGAGCAGATTCAAGATATCCTCCAACTATGTAAAGCCTTCCCAGTGACATTTCACAGAATCACAAAATCACAGAATGTTTAAGATTGGAAGGGACCTCTAGAGATCATCTAGTCCAACCTTCCTGCTCAAGCAGGGACACCTAGAGCATGTGGCACAGGGTAGCATCCAGGGGGATTTTGAAGACCGCCAGAGAAGGAGACTCTACAACCTCCCTGGGCAGCCTGTTCCAGGGCCCTGTCACCCTCACAGGAAAGAGGTTCCTCCACACATGGAGATGGAACTTCCTGTGTTTCAACTTATACCCATTACCCCTTCTCCTGTCACTGGCCACCACTGAGAAGAGCTTGGCCCCCTTCTCCCTACATTCTCCCTTCGTGTACTTATACGTGTTAATCAGATGCCCTCTCAGCTTTTTCTTCTCCAAGCTTAACAGGCCCAATTCACTCAGTCTCTCCTCATATGAGAGATGTTCCAGTCTGGAGCATTTTCTGGGCTGTCTTTTTATAGTACCATCATGAAGCTAAGCACAATGAGACTTGATATCCTAAACTACTTGCAGTTTTTCAAAAATTTTTACATACAGTAAAAATACTTCTGCAGTCTTTTCAAAGACTGTATTCTGAGGAGGAAGCTTAGCTGTGATTCCCTCTTAAGAGATGTGCTTCATCTCACACCTCATGTTTAATAGGTATTTAGGTCTGATCTAAACATCTAGATCTAATCACCATCTAGATTTAAGTTACAGAAAACTTCAGGCTGTTAATAGCATGGACCAGAAGATTTTTAATTTGACTAATAAATTTGTGTACATGTGTATACTACAGACATTCTCATCATAGGACACACAAACCAAAAAAGCTCTGGAAAGCCAGGGACAGCCTACAGAGCAAAAACAGGTTAGGGACTATTTAGAAAGCTGAATCTATTAAAATCCATTCAACCTAATGCAATACATCTTCCCATGAGGGAGAAGCTGGCTTATGTGACTGAGTGGCCATTGTCTGTCATAAATGAAAAATCATGAGATACAGTGAAGTCTTTTTGGGCTATGAAAAGACATATAATGTTTAACTTTCAGAAAAGCAGGGTTCTACGAGCCATTTGTCTTATGGAAAAAACATGGAACATGTCCTCTGGGTATACATTTCCAAGCATGTAAATGACAAGATCATCAGGAGCATGAATTTACTGAGGCAAAATCATATTTGACCAAGCTGATTGTCTTCTAGAACCAAATGAGTTTCTGTAATCAGATGAAACTCATAGATGCCATATGCTTTTATGCCTTTATGCCTTTTTTTATGCCTTTACTGAAGCTTTTAGGATGGACTCCTACTGTAATTTCATGAAAGTGTGAGGAAGTATGGCCTGGCAGAACAAACTGTGAAGTCAGCTGAAAATTGGCTGGATTTCTAACCTTAAAGTGTAGAAATTGATGTCTCAACAATGAGATGACAACCAGTATTGAATAGAGTACCCAATGGTTGAACTCAGACCACTGCTTTTCAGAACTATCATTGACATGGGTGAGGAATAAGATGAACTCTCAGCAAATTTGCTGAAAATACACTTTAGTAGACCTGAGGACTGGACCAACAAAAGTCTCACGAAATACAAAATGAAATTTTTCAGTATTGCACCTAGAGCAATCTGACAGTGTTGGTAGTCAAGTATCAGCAGTCCTGCTTGGTGTGGGATGTTGGACCATGTGGTCTCCAGAGATCCCTTGCAAACAACTTACAACTCTGTTATAATCAGTTATCACTGTTATCCCAGAAGAATCATCCCTGGTCTTCGGGCAGCTCTGGAAAAAAAAAAAAAAAAAAAAAAAAAAAAAAAAAAAAAAAAAAAAAAAAAAAAAAAAAAAAAAAAGTTCTATTTAATTCATTTTTAGTCTTTTAGTGAAGCAACATATCCAGGCCAACACATAAACTCCTCTGGACAGCATATGCTGTGTCTACACTTGGGGAGTTTAGCCAGTATATCTCTGCCAACATATTTATAATATCAGAGGTTATGTAGTGTAGATAAAATCTAAATAACATCAGCAACCTGTCCTGTTAAACTCCATTTATATTTCATGAGCAGAAAGTATCCTTTCCTAAAAGATGTGAGCTTTGAATGTTATACCAGCTTTACAAAGAACTGCACTGTAAATCCATCTCGATGCTAAAGCTAATAATCATTTGCTACTTTTGAGTTTTGAATATAATGCTTCCATGCAGAATGTGTAGTTGGTTTATATATTTCCTCAAGGCCTCTCATCCTCTGGAAAAGAGATAACCAGGCAAGATGAGGCATCTCTGCAACAAGGAGATACCTAACTTAAACCATCATCTGTGACAAAAATAAATAAAATAAAAATATTAATTGTGATTCAGTTCTTTGGGAGTTAAAATCCTTTGACATAACCTGGGCTTGTTTTCAGAGTTTCTCCATATGGTAACTTACAGTATGCCTTTTTAAAGGAACGTATATTTTCCATTGTCCTGTACTGTTTCTGCATACAACCATTTTATCTGTGAGGTAAAATGAAGGACAAAATTTACCTCAGTCAGTTGCACTGTCTGATTTCTTGTTTAGATTTTTAATGATGATGCAGAAGGACTCTAAATGAAAAAAAGAAAACTTTTGCAAATGATAGTAGAAATGTTGTCTCAGCTTTAGTCTGAATCCCAATAACGTGACTGTAAAATTTCTTTTATAATTAATCTCAGCTCTGAAAAGAATCAAAAAATAGTATATATGAGTAAAAGATTGTGTTTGCCTATTTTTTTTCTTTTCCCATACAAGCTATTTGAAGTTCATAAAGATTTTATATAGTAAAAATAGAGTGAATCCTAACAGTCAACCTATGCAGCTTTTCCATGATTGAAGACATAATATAGCAAGAAGAATATAGCCTGTCAAGCTATTTTGTAAATAAGCTACTTGACGAAGTAAGCCATTTTCATCATAACAGATGATTTGTGAACCCGCACAGGTTTCTACAAATGCACTAGTTAGCTGTGAATAGTTTTCATAGGAAAAAAATGAAGTTAACAGGAGTCTACATATATTCTTAGGCTTCTGTGATTTTTCCTTATTGCTATTTTTCATTTCATTGAAGAACTGCTCACCTAAGCAACATGTAATCATTTCTTTTTGTGACTGGAACTCTTCAAATTGGAAAATAACCAGATGAGTGATGAGTAAAAGAACAAAGAACACAGTTGCCCACATGAGGAAAAGGATATTTTTGATGGAAGCAAAAATTTCATAAATATTTGTGAGAACAGCATGTTTATGTAGAATTATTCAGAAAATGAGTAATAAATGTATAAATTGTGTAAGTGGAAATTGAATGAATCTGTCCAAGGGTGACTTCAGTATTACTCACACAGCTCTAATCTTGCAGCGGGCAGGCTGTTTTTTTTCATTTGATTCTGAGCAGTAGGTAGGAAAGGACAGTTCCCCTCTTTATGATCTAGAATATAGTGAGAATACTCATTGTAAAGTGACAAATACAGTAGCTGTAACATAAATAGCTGCTAGCTATATTTTGGAAAGCAGTGCTTTGTTAGACAGCAGATAGCTATGAGGGAACAAACAAGCTGTTACGTTTTTACAAAACTGCCAGCAAGACTTTTTTATGAGCCCGAATTGTTCTTTACAACTATAATAAACACAGACTATCATTCATGTGTGTCTTTGATCGTGTTCAGTGCAGGCAGTACAATACTGCAAACATAATGAGATCTGCAGGAGTTCTTTTAGTACAACTGACTGGCTATGTGCTTTTTACTCATTAATTTTTCTCCTTATAGCTTTAAATAAACAAAAATACATAGAAATATTAAGTATAGATTTTTTTTTTTACTTTAATAATTTTAATACCAAGGTAGCATCAATAACCTCATGAACTACAAAGTTGTTTTTTTTCTTTTTTTTTTTTCAACTTCTTAAAGTGTTTTGCGTATTACCACTACACATCCTGAAAATATTTTTCAGGAAGCTTTGTCATTAAACTCATTTCATTTTATGAAGAATTTTTTATCTTCCATTATCTCAGCTAAAAAAAGAATAAAAAAAAAACTTAGACGCTGAAATTTGTTTTTCCTGTAAATTCTTGCACTTCATGTTTAGATCTGGAGCAAGCTATTTCAGAGCTTTGAATGAAACAACTGATATGTGAGGCCTTATAGGCTTATTATCAGAGAATATCCGTTGGCTTCACTTTTTCTTGCAAAAACCATATTCTCTCTTAGGCATCCAATGAGAGGGAATATATATTGAATTATTAATATCAAGACACTACAGATTGTTTCTAGTTACAGGAGATGTTTACATTAAAAAATAATATTCATGACAATGTCATACTTGTGGGTTCCTAATTTCTATTTTGATTACTTTTCCTACCGTGTTTGAGGTGAATCTAATTACTGACTTCAAACACCTCTTAAAGGAGTAAGACCTAGTAAAGTATCCAAGGCCTGTGTTCAGGCCTCCATTGACTGTGGAAGGAACATAAGGCTCTAAGGTTCCTACTTTTAGTGACTCAGGTGACTCTTTTAGCCTCCATCTAATAGTTCAGACACACTATCTATCAAGTCTTCACATAGCTTGTCTTGTATATGTGCTAAGCCTGTAGCACTTCTTCACAGCAGTCAAAGCTATATCAAAGAACCTCATATCCATGCCTTAAGAATTTTCTCAAGAACACATTTTGGCATAAATCAGCTAATAAGAATATAACTTCTTGTAATTTGCTCAGTTATCAGTCCTGACTCTCTGATTTATTTTGTATCATAAATAAAAAAGTAAAAATGAAATTCACTTTTAAATGGATATTACTGGTGCAGATTAAAAATTAAATCTGATGAGCTTTTATTTTTTTTCTATGAACTGCTCTTCTCTCCCACCAGGTCTAATAATAGATAATTCTGTTGCAAGAGATACTTAAAAGATGTTGCAGAGCTAGACCTCTCTGTAAACCTATTCCCTGTAGAATATCCAAACTTTATAATGCTCATGAATATACATACATTGTATGCCAATAATAACCAAATCATACTGGAATATCCTTCAAATAATAATGAAATTTAAGCCACAGTCAAGTATCTCTAGAAGATCCTGCTAACACTTCTCTTGCTTGCTTTTAATTGTTGGGATTACATAATTTTCCCAGGCAACATCATTTTCCCATCCTAACATCAATTAACAGACAGCTTTCTTTGATTCTTCTGTAAATATCCCTTACTGCAAAATAACTGTGTTATTTCTTTGCTGAGACTTGGAAAGTAACTAAAATTTGCCCCTTTATATACACTACCTCAGTCATCTTGCTTACTTACAAATTGAGGCAAACACGGATTTCTTCATGGATCACATATTCTATAATTTTAACTGTTCTACCCTTAATTGTCTCTAATTGACTTTGTACCTGTACTCTATTAATGAAAATTTTAAATAATGAAATTTGAGCATGTTTAGCTATTATTGATTTTTTTAACTGTTTCATGTTATGTAAACCGTTATTTACTGAAAATAATATTTCAATAACATTAATGATTAAATATAGACGCTGATAATTAGATACTATATAGAATAAGAATGTGAAATATAGTTCTTTTAGAGTTAGTAAAACAGATCTTAGTGCACAACATGTATAAACTAAAGAACATTTCTATACATATAAGGAAAAGATTTATATATAACATTGATAGTGATATACTAAAGTATATTCTGATATCCTATTATTTTTCTGAACAAAAACATAAAAAAACATTATCTTGGAAATGACTATTTTTTTCCCAACAGGATCATTAACTAGAATAATATTTTTCTTCCAAATAAGTTTCTTTTTGGAAATATATGAGCACTAATACCACTGTATGAATCTCTATATTAACTGAGAGATGAAAGGAAAAAAAAAAAACAACCTTATCTACTTAAAGCCATATTGTTCCTGAAAGATGCTGTCATTAGGCCATACACAGCAAGTTCCTGTGCTGTAAACTTAATGAAAAGTTTGATCAATGAAAGAAAACTGACTCAAAACCTACTCAGAAATACAAACAGTAATAACACAGACACAGAAGGTAGCCTGTTAAAATATATTATCTTAGTTATAAAATGCTAGTTAGAGAGCTAAGATGACTTTATCATTATTTACTTCTCAGAAAAAAATATGCTACATTAATTCTTGATGCATATACATCACTGTGTAGGTCTCTCACACATCCGCAGACACACTTTGCTATTGGGAAAAAGTTTAATTAAAAAAATATACTTGCACATATTTTGTATATTTTTCCTCAGTTTTTACTCTAAAAAGTTATACTGCAGGCTGCTTCAATGGTGAATATTAAAATGCTGTATTTATACTTACTCATTTGATGAAATATCTCTATTGTTTATGGGCTGCCTTTTCTTTTTAAGGATGCAATAGCACTACTATAACTTATTTTATGACCGTATTTTCAATTGTTTCTATTGACAGATGTTAAGAACTATATTTGAAAGATTTTCACTTACTTTTAAAGTCATCATTTAAATTAATTTTATTAATGTATTCCATTGAAACGAACTGCTTCATTTATCATTGTCCTGACAAGCTCTGCAATCACTATATTAAAGAAACTATGTAAGCCTTCTGGTGACAGAGATACTTGATGACATGAAAAACATTTTATTGGATCCTTTCATATTGTATCTGCACTAATATTAAATTGATTTGAAGTGAGAAGCTGCCTATTGGTTTGCTAGTAAAGAGGAACAAGAATGTATTGAGCCTACCATCATTGATATATTGATATATAGTGTTAACTTAAAGAAAATACATTTTTTCTTTGATGGAGTATTCATAATCTACAGTCTCCTTTCTTTCGTGATATGATGTGTTTTGTCATAATTTAGATTAATACTAAGAAATTAACTATATTAATTAAGGTTTGTTTCCTTTTTTTTTTTCTTTTCAAAGTATTCATAAATGTTACTGTAAATTGCACTTTATAATACTTTTTTATCATTATTATTTCTCTTTATCATCATCATTATTATTTCTCTTTATCTCATATTATTATTTCTCTTTATCTCATTTTTTGTTCTTTACTGTAGTGGTCCTAACTAACTGGAAGACTCATGCCTGAGTAAGCAAAGGCATATGCTGCACAGTACTACACATATTATATGCCCTTCAGGACTATGCTGTGTCACACATATAATTATGATGGGAGCAATGGAAGCGATGCCACTGACATGTTCATGTTTTTATCCTGAAGTGAAGCAACATACTGTCATATAAATAACTTGAAAATCCTATAAACCCTCTAAAGAAAACAAGGCTGGCAAACATTACCATGGATGGGATCTGTGAAGCGTTCCATGGCCTCACTAGAGGTCCATCAACTGGATCAACTCAGTGTTCCCAGTATGAGAAAGGTTATAAAATATTATAATTTGCTTTATTGCATTCTTTTCTAGGATGTTAATAAGATTTATTCTTCTTGACAGAGTTTGAACCATTCTTTTGGGGATCCAGAAAGAACCAGCACCTCTTGGTGCAAAGCATTTGGCATAGCTGTCAGGATCTCGGTAAAAAATGCCTTTCTGGAAAAGTGATATTGCAAAAAAAATCATGCAGGTGATCTCGCTGGTGAGCTGGGAAACAGAAAGTTCTCTGCATGTCCCGCATCAAATAATATGTCTCCAAAAGCAAGAGGTGAGAAAAAGAAATACCCATCAGGAAATGTGTTGTGTTGTTTACTAATATCCTTAAAATGACCGTGGGAATATTCTGACCATATAGAATAGTTTCAAAAGACTAATAAGACACAGGAAGGATTAGTGCAGACATCCCCGGAACAAGAGATGCCAGTGAAAGAGCATTCTGCTTGCCATGACATCCAAGGTCAGGATGAGCAGTGTGTGGCTTGTTAAACAGCAAGCAAAAGGCAAAATTTAAGATACTGGGATGCAGAACCATTAATTATGAGCAAAGCAGAAGGGTCAGCTGGGCCACCACACCATACATTGCTCTGTGCAGATTGTAAGCAATGCAGGCCTTTGCTGAAACTAACTGGCAAAACACAGGCAGTGACTACAGCAATGGCTAATGTGAGTGAATTTGTGTGTAAAATAATGGAGTAAAAAGCTCTAATCTTGTTGCAGGGTAGGCTAGCTGTCATTCATTCCTGGTCAACTTGTAAGCTAACTCAAGCATGACAAGAGTCTAAATGTTTAAACGCAGCAGCAGGCTGTGAAGGAGGAGTATCCCTGCGTCCTGAAGTCATCCCTGCCCAGCTACTCTCTAACAGATCTACTGAGGTTTCCAAATACTCAGTATAGAGCCTCTTTGAAGGGGCTGGGGAAACCATCCTTTGTAAATGTGCCCAAAATGTTAAAAGTGATGACCAAATTGTGTAACTCATATTTACACTCATGTATTCACACTCATACCAAATATTGAGCCAGTATAATAAACTATTGCAAAAGGATTTCATCTCTTGAAAAGAAAGGTCAGCCTATAAAGGGCAAGACACCACAACTCCAGGTTGTGTTCAAAACCATGCCTTTGAGAGGAAAAAGGTATGGATCTTCATCTCCTTGCCATATGAAAGAATGTAACATATAGTCCAAATAGTAATAGTCCAAATGTAATAGATAGTTGTAAGCCTGAGTAAACTTGGTCACAACAGTTATAATTAAAGCAAAACTGTAACAATCTAATGGCCTTGGTACGTTGTTTTTTGTTGTTGTTTTTTACAGCGTGATACTCTGAAAAACAATTTGAGGAAGAGAGGGCTACAGAAAATCCAGCCTAAAATCCCAGAACATCCTGAGGTTTTATTTATTTTTTATTTTTTTTAAACGGTGCAACAGCATATTCCTTTTTGTTCTGAAGTATCCCATCTGATTCCCCTAGTGAAACTGATATGTCTGCTCACTCACATCCTTGGGGAGGAACAACCCTGGACACCAGTACAGATTAGGGGTTGACCTGCTGGAGAGCAGCCCCACTGAGGGGGACCTTGGCATCGTG
>VZSG01001365.1:30950-43536 GCA_013398315.1 Nothoprocta pentlandii
AAAAAAAAAAAAAAAAAAGCTTTTTCAAAGCCTGAATTTCTTATTATAACCCAGTTATTTAGAAGCACTTTAGGGCACATTGGATGAATACAGTCCTCATTGGTCCTCATTAATTTGCTATTTAATTGTCTCTGTGTAAGGAGGGGATGAAACCTTTAGACCATATAGTGGACTCAATTTATAAGAATCTTGACTTCATTTGAACTAAAAATTAACACTTTTTATCCTGATAAGAAAAGATTAAAAATTTAGCACTGTCACACCAGTTTTTTTTTAAATAGACAAATAACTCCATTTGCCCAAGCCCAAATGTATAATTTTCAAATTTAATAAATAAATATACAAACAAGTTATCAATTGAAGGGGCAGAAGGATTTTGTTGATGAATTTTTAATGAGTTTGACAAGTGTTTATTGCTTCTCTGAAGGAACAGATTGTTCTTGGTTGCTGCATAGAGATATCAGGTTCTTAATCTTCCAACCATGGCTACACTGCACCTGAAGAACAATGAGACACAATGTGGCCTTCTACAAGTAATCATACTTTCTGCTTAATTAAAGACATTTGGCCATCTCCATGATGTCTCATAAAACATCACAAATATGCAAATATTGTAATTGCATGTGTTGCTCTGCATTATAGGTTTCCTTTTGTTACCATATTAACATGGAAACAGGAGTTAATGTCATACTTACAACTTATTTTGGTATGTTATGGACTATTAATAGTAGAATCTGGGAATTAAATGAAAAGTTAAAAATTCAAAAAGGGGAAATGCAATGGTAAGAATCTTATACATTTAAAATAAGAATTGGAAAGAAACATGAAAATAAGTCAAATTGGGTGGAGTGTAGTTACAGATAAAACATGCACATCAGTTAAGGAACTGTAATGTATAAACTGAGAATATAAGAAAGAAAAAAATATAAATAAAAATATAAATAAGTGATCTAGATATCTCCTAAAAACAGTTATAATTAGTTTAGAGACAGCTTCAATTCAAAATTCAAAAACAGCCCTTAATTTAACATTAATTTCAAAAAAAAAAAGTTATAGCTTCTTCATAAATGCTGTCTCTGAATTCTACATCTACAAACTTAGACCATAAGATTAACACTCATATATGAAAACCAAAGTCTTGAGAACTAGATATCTCGTCTATCCTAATCTATAAGATTGGTTTATTGTTTATTATGATGTGATTACTAAAAATTATCTTCCTGATCTACTGTGAGTTTAAGGGAATTACCTGTGCCCAAGAAATAACTAAGAAATTTTTATTCATGGCTAGTATCTGGAACAGATGTCAAGTACCTGACATTATTTATATTATTTGATTACTGTAAGAATTATTAGTGGATGGATCTGTCTGAAGAGTTTATTTTAAATTTTCATTTGTATGCATAAGTTCAGATTTCCACAGAACCCTCTGTGCTGCTCTTCTTTCTTTCACACAATTTTGCCTACTTTTCACCAGTTCCTAAAATAAAATATTGCCAAGTGTTGTGAAGAAAATGAATCTTAAATTCCAAGGCAGTATTACTGGATGTAAGGTATGAGAACTAGTTACACCTATCTGCACTAAAGCTACTTTTATCTCTTGTAGCTTCACAGATTTAAATGGATAGATGAGCAGGAAATTGAGAAAAAAAAAATGTCAGTGAAACAGCATAAATATTGTGGAAATGCAAAAAGATAAGAGAAAGGAGCTGGAGATCAGTCTGACTCTTAAAATCAGTGACCTTACATGCAGACACATATGAGCAAGGACCATGTATTTTCTCACAAATTTCTGATCAAAGAGAGTTTGGAGTTCATATTTCTTTCCAGATCTGCAGTTCTTCCTCAGTACTTTTGATAGGTACTTATGATAGTACTTCTCTTATGAAGTCTTCAGTCTGTCATTTACATTGCTGAAAAATGAAGAAAGGGTATGGGCTGTAAGCAAGGGACATATATCACCTGTCTTGCTGAAATTATGAAGAAATATAGCTCAGATAAAAATGTCATGACTTCTCAACGCACGGAGGTTAGCCTTGAACCCACCATAATATTAAAAATCCTGGGTGAATACTAGAAACATTAAGCTTGAAAGATGAAAACATTAAGTTTGGAGTATAATCACTGTAGGTTTCCTCAAACATCCATGAAGAGAAAATACTTCAAAACACAATAATCAATGGCGTGGTAGGTGCCTTGGTAGGTGGGTAGTATTCCTCTCTACCAATGAAGCAGTATGTGGAGTACAGTGTCCAGTTTTGGGTCCCCTACTTTGAGTGAGATGTAAAAAAAATAGAGATGGTCCAGTGAGTGGCCAGAAATCCAGAGCCTATGAATACAAAGAAAGAGATCTGGGCATTTTCAGTCTGGCAAAGAGATGTTTGAGGATTGACACAGCAACAGTCCACGACAACTCAAAGAAAGGTTACCAAGACAAAGGTGATTTGTTTTTAATTATGTATATTAGGATTAAATCATTGAGGGATAATTAATATACTGAATGGCACAACTGAATTATTTGAATAACTGGTAATAATAGTGCCCAGTAACAATCTTTTAATGCATTAACTCTTTTCATTAAAGATTGGGACAGTTCCATTATTTAATCACAGAATCACGGAATGGTTAAGGTTGGAAGGGACCTCTAGAGATCATCTAGTCCAATCTCATTAAAAAAAAAAAAAATTAAAAATATTGAGAAGAGCAATTAAGAACTTTTTTTTTTTTTTTAGTATAACAGATTCATGCCTCCACCTATTTATCCAGCTTTTCAAAACTTGAACAGTTATATGTCCTGAAAAAGGTTTAAAAAATTTCTCTGGAAGATGCTATTTAGGATTCTTAAGTTTGTTTCCACCTGTTTTTTTTTTCTTTTAATATTTATATATGAAATATTTTATACATAGCTTACCAGTTTCCTTGTTTCATAATCTTCAGGACATTAACGCCCATTATTCTGGGAGAGATTGCTAAAAATCATAACCTCCACCATGAGAAAAATTATTTATACATACTTTGGAGTGATTGTGAAAGATAGAACTTTCAGGTAGTTATGACCTATTTAGCAATACTTTAGTAGAAGATTATTTCATTTACTTTTATTTTTTAAATATATTTTAAATTGACTCAAGTACTGAAGCTTTCGTCTCAGGAGATTGCTTCTCAGACAAATAGCTGTCTTTGTCAGGTAATTGTTCTTATATTCAGCTTAAATGTTACCTTTATAAATGTCAGGATATTATTTGCCATTATGCTCTCTTATTCCATCCTAGATAAGATATTGTTGTATTTTTTCAGATAATTCTTCAGATAGCTATGGATAACATGGATAGAATATGGATAACATTTAAAAAAAATCTGAATACTCTAATCAGAACAGAAGAAGAAAAATTGCTTATTAAATCTTCTCTTAGGTGACATGGGCCTCAGGTGAGTGCCTCTCACCCACCTTTAGGTTGTTAAAGTTTAGGAACATAGACTAAGTTGCATATTTGGATGGAATGACTCACCTTGTGGAGCATGTGCAAATGTTATGTGCACTCTCTTACTCTCCCTCTTTTTTCTTCTCTTCCTCTCTCTTGCTCTTTCATTCTTTCATTCTATTTCTCCTCCCTAACTACTGATGGAGCTTAGATTAACACATTTGGGACCAGGTATTTCATTGCCTAAAGATTAGTAAAGCCCAAACTGGGTTTGCTAAAACTCTTCAGTAACAGCAAACTATATTTTGCACGAGTTAGCAAGTTTTCTAAAACTGATTCTGTTCCAAATTGTAATGCAAATTAAAATATGAAATATAAACAACTCTCCCCAAGGTTAGACAACCTTCCAGTAATTGAATCCATTATTCTGAACTAGTCCAAAATAGAAAAGCTATATTTGGCTCTAATACATTACAAGCACCTCAACAAACTGACATAGATTCATCTTTGACTATATAGTAGGTGTCTGAGAGGAAAAAAGAAGGAGGAAAGGGAGAAGGTAGGTAAGCTCATTTGATAAATTGGTAATGAAGGTTTGGTCACAAATCTGAAATCAGCTAAATTCTGAAAATAATCAGTGACAAATATACCTAATTTGTGACTACATTTTTAATGTGTAGTTTCCTCTGAATGCATGCAAGCAAGATAGCGCTTTGAAATGTCTCTATGTAGCTGTCCAAATTGTGTGGTATTCAATAGTAAACTAATGGTGTAGTTAAAATCTGTGAAAAAAAATCAAAGCAGTACTGTAAATATGAATTTCTAAAAAAACGATTATACAATTCACTTAAACAACAAGGTTGACACTACTAGAGGAAATGTTCTATAAATGCTTTTGAAAATAATTATTTTCTTTGTGTTTATTTACTCCTCCAACCTAAGAAAAGATTTTCTCACTCACAAAACACAGGGACAAGCCTAGAGGTCATAATGAAGAATATTAATTAAACACTAATAAGTTGGGAGAAATATGTAAGCTTTCTCAATCTATGAACAGGTATACAACTCAGTTTCACCTCTGACATAGCACAGAATATTATAGACATCTATTGAGGACAGTTTGGGGAAACATCAATCTTCTATATTTCCTTATTTGGACAAACATGAATCAATTGGTTTGCTAACTCATTGATGTAATTGCCTCTTTAATACTATGGCAATGGAGTAGCAACCTTATAGGGGGTGAAGGGGAAGGAAAAGCAACTCCCAAAAGATAAGACTATGTAAACATAAATCTTAATGTAGATTGACGTACAATTCAAGTCTTATCTAGCTGAATCCAATTTTATCTGAAAAATTAAAAGAAAATAAAAAGTACTCCAAAGAAAGCCAAATGGAAATGGAAGCACGTGATCTTTTTTTCATATGATTTAATGGAGAGATTCTATATATAAAAGATTTATACATTAATAATATTTAATTCTATGTATAATTCAAAGATTTATTGAAACACTTGTGGACTTAAGTACTATTCTAAATTTAGAAAGGGTATTAGAATAGAGAACAAAATATGTAATAAATGATTCACAGCAACCAGTTAATAACTACTAAACTAGCTGGAACACGACGGACACCTATAGCCTATTCATTTCAACGTTCTTCCATATAAAAATTATCCATATATAGTCTTTCTTC
Source organism: Nothoprocta pentlandii (assembly GCA_013398315.1). Taxonomy (NCBI): domain Eukaryota; kingdom Metazoa; phylum Chordata; class Aves; order Tinamiformes; family Tinamidae; genus Nothoprocta; species Nothoprocta pentlandii. The sequence goes on from VZSG01001365.1 coordinate 36,068, forward strand.
AATTGATGGACTTTGGTAAAAAAATGTCATCATTTATCTGTCTTACTCTACATCTGTACTATGATTGACTTCTCATGGTGCAGAAGTTAGAATATTGAAGAAGTTCCAGTACAGGTGACAATATTGTATATGTCACAGCTGCAGCTCATGAAAGAAACTCCTCTGATTAACCCAAAGCAGATGCTTAAAGTCAGGATAACAGGTGCATTTATTCCAGTAGACTTTCTAGCATCAGAGTCACTCAGAAAGAGACTTTGTCTTCTCTGACACTGTGAGGTCAGAAAGTAGACACTCCTATGGTGAGGAAGCCTGGAAGATGGTGAATTCTTGCATCAGAGCACAGCTCCTGCTCCACCTGAAGACTTAAAACTTGGAAATAGATTCAATGTCCTCACAAGCGATAAGAAGCTGAGAACCGTCTGAAATGGACCACCTGAAGTAGCTGAATCTTAGTCACACAGGTGCACCAGGGTAGCAGAATACTGTTTAACAACTTCATTTGTCATCTAGATGATGGAACTGAATGCACCTTCAGCACGATTGCAAATGATAGAGTGGCAGAAGTGTCTGACACATCAGAGGATTGTACTGCCATTTAAAAGACCTTGGCAGCCTAGAGAAATGGGCAGAAAAGGATTTCATCAAGTTCCAAAAAGGCAACTGTAAATTCCTGTCCCGAGGAAGAGTAACCCCATGTACCAGGACAAGCTGGTGGCTGACTATCTTGTCTGAGATGTCATCTGAGAAAGAAGCATTGTAGAGAAGATTCTGGGGGTCCTAATGGACAACACATTGATCATGAGCCAGCAATATGTCCTTGTGGCTAAGAATCACAGAACCACAAAATGGTTGAGGTTGCTTGAGGGACTCCTAGATATCATTTAGTGCAAGCCACCCCTGCTCAAGCAGGGATACCCAGAACAAGACTCATGGTGTCTTAGGCTGTAATTGGAAGAGGAGTGTTGTCACTTGAGGAAGATTACCATTCCTCACTACTCAGCCCTTGTGAGGCCACATCTGGAGTGCTGAGTCCGGTCTCAGGCTCCCTATTAAAATAGAGAGATATGCAGATACTGAAGCAAATACAGTGAAGGGATGCAGAGCATTAAGAGAGTGGAATGTATGTTATATGAGGAGACACTGAGAGTGACTCTTCAGTCTGGAAAAGAGAAAGCTTTGGAGGTGGGATTTTATCAATGTGCATAAGTATTTGATGGGAGAGAAGTAAAAAAGACAAATTTGTCTCCGTGGTGCCCAGTGATAGGGCAGGATGCAATGGACACCAAATGAAACACAGAAAATGCGTGAAAACATTTATTCACTATTACGGCACTTGAACACTGGAACAGGCTGCCCAAAGAGGTTATGAAATCTCTATATTTAGAGATATTAAGCATACAACTAGACATGGTCCTGGGCAACCTGTTCTAGCTGACTCTGTGTTGGCAGAGTGGTTAGACTGTGGAGGTCACTTTCAACCTCAACTTGTGATTCTGTTAGTTATAATGTATAGTTTTCATAGTTCAATAGCAGCTTTTTAGCTAGAAGTTTATAATGAATTCTATAAATCCTTAACATTCTGAGGGTCCCATCAACACAAGAAAGGAAGATAAGGAAAGAACTGTATGAATGGGAAGTTCTAGTCAAAGTATGATACTTGGATAAATTTTTCATGTGCATTGAAAGGCTAAGTGTCATAGTTGTAATGAGAAGCATCAATTTAGGATTAACTGTTTCTAAGAAAATCAGAAAATTTTACCACATAGGCATATGCACGCAGATGTTTATATGCATATTCTCTCTGGCAAAAAATAAGATCATGTTAGAATAATTACATTACACAGAATCACAGAATATTAAAGTTGGAAGGGACCTCTAGAGATCATCTAGTCCAACCTTCCTGCTCAAGCAGGCACACCTACAGCATGTGGCACAGGGTGGCATCCAGGCGGGTTCTGAAGACCTCCAGAGAAGGAGACTCCACAACCCCCCTCGGCAGCCTGTTCCACTGCTCTGTCACCCTCACAGTAAAGAAGTTCCTCCGCACCTGCAGACGGAACTTCCTGTGCTCCAGCTTGTGGCCATTACCCCTCGTCCTATCGCTGGCCACCAGTGAAAACAGCCTGTCCCCTTCCTCCCTGCATTCTCCCTTCCTGAGCTTATACATATTAATCATATCCCCTCTGAGCCTTCTCTTCTCCAGAGAAAACAGGCCCAGCTCACTCAGCCCCTCTTCGTACGAGAGGTGTTCCATTCCCTTAATCATCCTGGTTGCTCTTCTCCGGACCCTCTCGAGAAGCTCCACATCCCTCTTATACTGGGGAGCCCAGAACTGCACACAGTACTCCAGGTGCGGCCTCACCAGAGCTGAGTAGAGGGGCAGAATCACCTCCCTTGACCTGCTGGCAACACTCCTCCTGATGCAGGCCAGGATCCCATTGGCCTTCTTGGCCACGAGGGCACACTGCTGACTCATGGTTAACTTGGTGTCAACCAGGACTCCCAGGTCCCTCTCCGTGGAGCTGCTCTCCAGCAGGTGGACCCCTAATCTGTACTGGTGCCTGGGGTTATTCCTGTCCAGGTGCAGGACCCTGCACATTAAACTTAAAGTATTTTATAGAAATGTGACTTTGCAAGAACTGGCTATTAAACATTGCAATTATTCATTGTCATTTAGTTTTATTTTAATATTTGCTTCTCATGAAAACCTTTAAATACACCATTTTCAAGTAGAAAAAAATCCTAAACCTAACCTTTGTAAAAAGGCTGAATTTTGAACTTAATATTCAATTATTGTTTGCAAGAATTTGCAGGATTAAAGACTTTTTTTTTCTTCCCTCAAACTAAGGAAAAAGACACTTTTTATCATATGTACTATCTACTTGCATTTGAAACTGTATCAGGGGTTTGGAGTTTGATTGCTTTCCTAAAAGAATTCACATATAAATAGACCTACTTTCCCATAGAGCTTACTTTCCTATCTCAGCAGAGATTCTATTCCCAAAATTTAATTTAAATGCTTAATATTTAATAAATTGAGGAAAATATATTGTTTACTTTGTATGAGTGGAGAAACTTCCAAACCTGCAAAGTTTATATTCTGGTAAATTCCCCCCAAAATAAAATAAAATAAAATAAAATAAAAATAAAGAGGCAAATTTTACAACAAATAAACATTCAAACAAAAATCCATATTAAATATTACTATAGAATTAAGATATCATGCGAATAAGCCTATGGTTTAAATGTTAAAAAAAAAAAAGTCAACTAGTAAACAATATTTGAGAATAATATTTATCATAGAATTATATCCCTAAGGTTGGAAGGGACCTCAGAGGTCATCTAGTCCAACCCCCTGCACACGCAGGGTCACCTAGAGCACGTGGCACAGGGCTGCGTCCAAGGGGGTTTTAAAGATATCCAAAGGAGGAGACTCCACATCCTCCCTGGGCATCCTGTTCCAGGGCTCTGTCACCCTCACTGTCAAGAAATGTTTTCTTAAGTTCCTGTGGAACCACTGAAAAGAGGCCAGCACCTTCCTCCTCACTCCCTCCCTTGAGGTATTTATACACACTCATCAACTCCCCCTCAGCCTTCTCTTCTCCAGGCTGAACAGGCACAGCTCTCTCAGCCTTTGCTCATAGGGCAGATGTCCCAGGCCCCTGATCATCCTCGTAGCCCTTGTGCTGGACTCTCTCCAGCAGTTCCACATCCCTCTTGTACTGGGGAGCCCAGAACTGGACACAGTACTCCAGATGTGGCCTCACCAGGGCTGTGTATAGGGGACGATCACCTCCCTCAACCTGCTGGAGACGCTCTTCTTAATGCACCCCAGGATCCGATTGTCCTTCTTGGTCAACGCTTGGCACACTGCTGCCTCATGGTCATCTTGTCATCCACCATGATGCCCAGGTCCCTCTCTGCAGGGCTGCTCTCCAGCAGGTCAACCCCTAACCTGTACTGGTGTCCAGGGTTATTCCTCCCCAATTGCAGGACCCGGCACTTGCCCTTGTTGAATTTCATGAGATTTCTCACCGTCTAATTGTCCAGTCTGTCCAGGTCCCTCTGGATGGCAGCACAGCCCTCAGGGCTATCAGCTACTCCTCCCAGTTTGGTATCATCAGCAAACTTGCTGAGGGACCACTCCAGCCCTTCATCCAGGTCATTAATGAATAAGTTGAACAGGACCAGACCGAGGACCGACTCCTGGGGGACACTGCTAACTACAGGCCTGCAACTGGACTCCGCACCATGACTACCACTCTCTGCACCCTGACACTGAGACAATTCCTAATCCAATTTAAAGGAATCTTACAGTTATTTATGATAATCTTTTTAAAATGTTCTTGTTCCAGGATATAAAGATAAAGGACTAGAATGACAGACTCTATGACAGACTCATACTTACAATTTTTCAGTGCCACCAAGCTCGAAAAGGATCTAAACTCTTTAGAAGTTTCTGTCAAATTCAAAATGCTATTGACAAACAGGAGATACTATACAAAAAAGACATCATAAAATCCGACAAAGACAAATGGGACATACTAGACTTAAAGTGAAGAAATTAGATACGAAACATAGCCAAATATAGAATAACCGCCTCCAGAACAGAGCGTTCAAAAAGGTTTGGGGAATTAGACTGGTAAAGGGACAAATACTACACAATGATATGTGAAAGCAAGGGAAAACAAAAAGCATAAAACAGCAAGTGGAATTTGCTATGTTATGAAAAGGAGGTAATATGAGAACTGTTGAATGAAAGGCAATTATTCCCTTTACACGGTGTTGTTGAGGACCCTGAGGGAACACACTGTGCAATAATGATTGCCACTTATTGAAAGAGTTAAAAGCAAATGGGACAGAGTCCAGAGGAAAGCAAGAGAAATGCTAAGAGATTTGGAACACATGATGTGCGTGACCTGTAAAAAATGATTGATGAATTTTTATAGGCTGATCTTAGAAAAGAAGATAGAAAGAAGACATGATAAAAATGTTCCAAAGTTTAAAACAGTAAAATATAGATCTGCCTTGATTTAAACATATTCTACATATACAGAGACATATATATCCTGTATATATACATGTACATATACGTATACGTATACGTTTATGTATATGTATATGTATATGTATATGTATATGTATATGTAAATATACAGGAAGGAAACTTAAAGGAATTAGCTACCCTGATCCAAATATGTGCAACCTACTTTCACCCCTGAAAAGCTACTCAGTGCTTCTCTTGACAGAGTCTTGCAGCATAAGACTTTTTGCAGTTTGTACAAAATCATTATCTACGACGTCTTACAAATCTAATTACCTGTTTTTATTTATATAATCTTATGTCTCTTATGTGATTCTGGATGAAACGCAACATTGTCTCTCTGTGAAGATTCTCCATCTATCGGTAAGCTGAAAACTCTTCTCTTGTAGTTTCTACTTTGTTTTTAGAAAAATTATTTCTTTCTTAACCAATTCACTGTTTTATAGCTTTGACTTTCTTGGGTATTCTCATACAATGACAGTATAAGGTTTATTTGATTATTTATTTTTTCAGTCCTGATTTTTTTTTCTTTGCCACTCAAAAGGCTTTTTACACATTCAACTGAATCGGTATGCTGCATCTGCTCTATGAATCATGCATTTTAATGTCTAAAGTATGTGTGAAAAAAAAATCCCACATTGAGAAAAGTGCACTTATGTGCAAAGTGAGATGGACTTCTAGACTTTACAGAAGAAGGAATATCACAGTTGCCATTATTTATGAAATCTTGAACTGGATAAAATTATCAGGAAACATGTTTAATGCTAAAGGACTGAGTAAAACAGATGACAGAGATCAAAAATACTTCAAAAAATTAAAACTGCCTGTAAATTTTCATATATATTCATGGTGTGATATATAAGAGAATTAAGAGAATATCTTATTTCATTACACTAAATATACACAGCTTTTCTCCACAATTTGGATCTTCAGATTCCACTGCTGTTCAGGCAGCTGTGATGTCCCTCTCAGCACACTGCTCACTCTTGTTTACACTGACCAGGCATTGTCCATTTTATATTTGCCTTCTGAAGTAGGAGAAACGGTAGGATTCCATAGCTATTTCTCAGTGAGGTGAGTCATTTATGAGGATGAGGATCTTCTATCTTTCCTAAATAGTCAATGGAAATAAATAAGTACCTTTTAAAGGACATTTAATTCTGACAATTATAAATTAACTAGACTTAAAATTGGATTAAATGAACTCCACACTTAAGAGTTTTATTGGCCTAGGCTGCAATGAGGATATGTTTTTCTTTTCATGGCATCAAATATTTCCGTATTATTCTTTCTATTCTTTAATTATCTAATTTAGGAAGTTTCATATTGATTCCTTGAATCCTGGAAATCTTTTCTGTATTAATTAAAAGATTATCAACAAATTATTCTACATAAATCATCAATAGCATGTCATAGTTTTCCAGTAGAAGCAAGAACTTGCCATTAGTTTTTCCTAATAATCTGTTTTATATTTTACATATATTAACATATTGTATATACTTAGCATATATTTAGGCAGAATTCTAAGAAATGATAACCAGAGAGCTAACACTAAAGCTGTCATTTATGCTATTAGCTTTTTGTCACTGGACCTATGCAATGCACACAGGTAAAGACAAGCTATTAATCTAGTGATTTTGGTGTACAAATCATGGTGTATAATTACTGAACCTTAGCAGTAATAGTACATGAGAAAGGGACATAAAAATTACGGAATAAAGTGGTCATTTAAATTTTAGAAAAAAAATGTTAACATCAAAAAAGAGGAAGTACCTCATTCCAGCCTCAGCATGTAATGTCCTTCTGTCCTAATTTTACAGTACAAGCTAGCATGCACTAGCCAAGAATCAATAAACAGGTATAAATCAAACCACACAAGTCATCAAAGAAACTGGTAACAGGTCTGGAAAAAAGCAAGACTAGAGAAAAGCCTTGCCCAGATGGGAGCTGCATTGGCTGTACCTGCTTGTCCTATTAGAAAATAAAAACAGGCGGGTAACAAGTTCACGGATGAGTCCAGCTTTACAATCAATATCAATTATAGTGGGAGACTGTTTGGCTAAGAGGCTCACATCCCATGCTACTGCACCAAGGCAGCTCAGAGAGGATCTGTTAAATATAAATCAATAACTGCATTTTCATTTCTTACATTTCTTTTGTAACTTTTAGCTATTGAAAAGCCCTCTGACGAGGCCCCCATCTCTGTGAAGCTGCCAGCTCCTGCTCTTGCTTCCCACTTCAGCCCCAGTATAGTCCTGACATTTTCAGGCCGCAGGCCAGATAGGTGCCTTACTCGGAGGTACCCAATGCCCCAATGTCTGGCACTGCTCCAGCTCCCCACAGGGCCTTACTCCCTCTGGGCAGGAAGATGGGACTTGGAAGCCAGGAGGGGAAACAGACACATAACACCATGATCATAACCAGA
>VZSG01001365.1:43607-55963 GCA_013398315.1 Nothoprocta pentlandii
AAAAAAAAAAAAAAAAAAAAAAAAGCATTTCTTAGAGCTGAAATAACACTTTATTCTCAATTACATGTACTAGCTTGGAAACTGCTGGCTCTGTGGTTATCTTGTAAGGGAAAGTATCTTTAGTGGGATCATATTTAAGCATTAACCATAGTCTTTAGTGTGTAACAAGAGAGACTCAGAGTTATACACTTGCTTCATAGTGCAAAGATTATTTAAAAAAATATAGAAATTAGCAAAGAAAAGTTGTTATAAAGCAATCTCTGCATCTTTATCACTTTATTTTGTTAGATTGAATTAACAATATTGTTTTCATTTAGGAAATGAAACACAGGAAAGTTAGAAGAACTTTATGTGATCTATTTCAAATGGTACTTTTAGAAGTTTCATACTCTCCTGACATGTGAGATAGAAAGAAATGAAAATGCAAATGTAAAATGTGAATGTAAAATGAACGGCCAAATTTCATTAAACTTTCCAATATAAATTAAACAATCTAACTGTGGAAAAAATATATATATGCATATATGTTTTGAGATAGAAAGAGAAGTAAATTTAGAATTGTTAGTATAAAGGAAAGGAAGATAAACTCAAATAAATTGTATTAATTACATGATAATGTGAATGCTCAAGTGGCAAAAAGTGTTGACATAGGTAATTTGAAAAAGACATAAGATATTTCTGGGATTTAGCTTATAATGAACTTAAAAGCTATTAATGGTACTGATTATCTTTCAGGAGAATCTCAATACTAATTCCAGTATTTTATAATCTGACCCTGAGGTAACGTATTTGTTTTGTTTTCCTAGAGATTTTGAATGACCAAATCAGAAAAGAAAGAAAGAAAAAAAAAAAAAAAGTGTATTTCTCTTTGCTGTTCTACAAAGTCAGTTAATTATTAAAAGCAAGGCACCAATTTAAGTAGCATAAATGATCTACACTAGTGTTTTGTACTGATAATATATTGAGTTTAAAACTAATAGCAGTTTAATTTGTATTTGTTAATCTCTAGAATATATAACATTATGAACTCTTTAAAAAGTGTAAAAGGAGTCAAGGCACTATTTATGTTCATTTGGACTTGATTTATTATTTTGACTATTGTCATGTTTTTTCTCTAAAGATATGCTTGCATTTGCAATAGTTTGAGTGAACTGTAAAGCTTTAATAGTTTTTAAATGTACATCCAAATAAATAAATAAAAACAACACCCCTGTCTTTTTCTCATCCTGTTTTGTATTAAGTGCTCTATTACTGTTTATCTACAAATCTCTATTCACTATGATCGAGGAACTTGATTAAGCTGCTAATTGTGTTATCAGCTTTTCAGTTATGACCTCAAAGATGAAAAAGACAGATTGTCAGTTAAAAAACAACAGAAAGCTGTGACATAGCATTCATAACATAAAGAAAAAAAATAGGATGTCTCATTCTATATTACTCATCTTCCAATAGCCAAACATATTTCACTGAAAATTGTTGTTCATAACCCTGGAGAGATGATATTCTCAGTGTTCTAAGAATAAAGAATTCATGATTTTGTGCTTCTAGACGAATGTATTCCAGGACTGAAAGTGAAAATGGACAGCCCATGTTTTGCAATTGCTCCATGTATACTGAGCCTGTGGGATGCACTGTTATACTATGGGATATTCATACTTGAAATAAGGATTTAAATTTAAGCTTTAAGAAGTGTTGAAATCATGACAAAATTATTCTTAAACAACACTAAAGCAAGAAAATATTGCTCATACAAAAACCTATGAAATGTAGACAGAATTGGAAATAATGCTCAGATACTACTTCCGCTTGCTGAATTTTATTTAAAAGATTAATTTAAACAAACTATTTTGCATTATGGATTTCTGGTTAGTAGAAACTTGTATTTATAGTACAGCTACATCAGCACTTGCATGCAATACAATGTTACACCAACAAAAGTAGAGAAGGAGAGGAAGGGAAGGAAAGCCTGCTGTGTCTACTTCAGATCAGAAAAGAATGCTGTTTTCTTTGTCTTTGTAAAAAACATATCAACGAATAAGTAGAGAGTATCCATCTCCCCTTAGAAAGTAAAACATATCAGATAAAAAATGAAGATAGCTGTTTTTAGATATTAAAAATAAATACTTATTTTGAAATCAAAATTAAACTAATTATGAACATCATTAAAAAGAAAATTTCACAGTGTTCTGTTTATTACAAAAACTTAATAAGACCTCTCTTGCTCCTATCAAATAGAAAATGACTTTGTTCCATTGGACAAATTATATTCAAAATTATTATCTTTAACATTTGATAATATCCTGAGTACAAATTATCATGTTTCATCTTTTATGAAAACAAGCTGTGTTCTGGCAGAAAACCCAAAAGTAAGATAATATGGTTATACCAAATAGTAATTCCATTACTGAATATTTTCATAGTCTGCCTAAGTTTTATTCATTGCTTGGCCCCAGACAGACAGAGAAAATGGGGTAAAGTAATAGTTATAATAACATCAAAAATATCTTGAAAGAAGAAGAAGCAGTGCCACAATTGGGTTTTTTTTTCTGATAAGTCATTTTTTGCATTTATATTCATGTATTATACACAGCATAGGAGTATTAGTAGGGCAGCTTAAGAATAGCTACTTATAACAGATATTTCCCGAGCTTCCATGTGAGAATAACTTATTTTTATTTGTCGAACTTTGAACATTTATGTCCTTTTTTTATCTGCCTCAGGTTCACTCTTTTCTGGGAGATTTCAGCTGACTTTGTACAGTTCAGACATACAGAGTTTTAAATATTTTCCTATGGCAAAATATTCTCAACCAATTTCTGCAGCAATACTTAGATTATGGATTTTAAATACTGATAAGAAAGAGGGACATGTCCCCAGGGAAATGCAGGATCTGAGAATAAGACAGTGCTACTTTGAGTGCCGCCTTCACTGGCACAGAGGAAACTGGGCCAGGAATAAGCAGAATAATTTACTTATAGTAGAGTTCATGGACAATATCTTGGCATAGACATACAAACCTGGGTGAGTGGGTTTCAGCAGTCAGGCATCACCAAATTGCAGGATCACTGAAACAGAAGAGATGAAGGCAAAAAGTTAGGATAGAGAGGTAAGAAAATTTGGAGGGTAGAAGCCGAGGAAGAGTGTCAGAGATGCCCACGATGCCTAGACTGGGAGTAAACCACATGCAATAATCCAGCAGTGTTCTCTCCTGAAACCTGGGACTGAATTTGGCAAGTTATGCAGTACATTCCTCACCTCTCTTTATATCTCTTCCACATAGAATCTGCAGCCTACGGCTTTTATCACTTAGTTCATTAGCTTAAACAGCAGTACAAGACTGTATTGTAAATTCAGATATCTAAAATCCACAGATGATATGGCTTGGCAGGAAGGATAATAACATCTTTGTCTGCTTTTTTCATTTTCATTTTGCACTTAATATGAGAAAATAACATTAAAGTCTACAGTAAAATAACACCACTGTTTCAAATCATGAACTCAAAGGCTATAAAATTCTGAAATTAAGGTTTGCCTATCAAAAATAATTGCCTCTGTCTTCCCATAGGTTGATGTTTCTGTTTAAAGCATCATTAATTACACGATTGCATATCATATTTTCAAAAAAAATCCTATTTTTTTCACTGCGAGAAGGTGCTAGGCTTATAATGTTTTAGAACTATGTAAATCAGGCTTCGGTTTGCAGAATACTTGTTCTAAAAACTGGAAAGTTTGTATTTAATGAGGCACGAAGGAAAAGATAGAGTTCTCTTACAGCTAAGGGAGTTAGAGGTTGTCCAAATTTTATTCATGCCTGGGGTTACAATAGTGCTGAACGCTTACAAGCACAGCTTCTAAGTTTATTAGAGTTGGCTTTTTGAATACAAAATATGATTAAAGAATGTTAAAGACCCTAAGAAATACAGACTATGTGTCTCAATCTATGCAAACAGAATGTGTAACTTTTAACATTTTTTGACCAAAAAGTCCTTGTGTTTCACTTAAAAATATGTTTTTTAATACCATTTATCTTCATGTGAGAGCTATGAACATGCTGAGAAAATAAAAAGTGCTATAGTGACAAAGTCGTCTGACAAATTTCTGGGCTTCATATTCATCACAAAGGATATCTTTATGTTAAAGAACTCGTAAGTGTTACATCGAACAAGAAGCATAAGAAGGGAGAAAAATAAAGACTTATTGAATGAATGTTCACTCAGTGAACAGTTCAGAAGTTTGGGTGACAAGTAGCAAGTCAATTTATAATCCAAATTAGTCATCTTAATGATGAAATTTAACAGCTGAGTGCTCTATTTCTCAATGATTAATATTGCTTTTTTTGTTGTAATTAAATGTTCATGTTAATTTTTACACTTTTTTATTTTTTCATTACTTTTTCATAATTGTGAAATGGCATTATAGAGGAGTAGAAAGGTTAAACATGAGTACTTTTACTGGATATATTAGAATCAATATGGGACAGTTCTAGCTAATCTGTATTTCCCAAACCAAGTTCACTAGAACAGCAGGTGCCGACATGGGTGGTGGGGCCATGGAAGTGGCTGAGCTCTAAGGTCCACTCCCTCTGTTTTAGCCTTTTCCTCCAGTGATATCAGGATATTTGGTCCCTACTTATCCCAACCGCTTTGAGTGATTCAACACTCTGACACCCACTTACTCATACTAACCTCATCTGAGGCCACACAGATTTTCAGTTTATTTTGATCCTCAAACTGATCAAACTGGCTATCTATCTACATCACAAGGAGGAGAAGGTTTGATGGATTGTATCTACGTCCATTTGCTTGCCTTGCCACATTCATGCCTTTCATACCAGATGACTGCTGAACAAAATAGATATTTTGTCCCAGTTTCTTCTCTAGTCCTTCCAGCTCTTTTCTGGGTTGAAACAGGCATTTGTTTTTGTTTGGGATAGGCTGACTCCCAATCCTAATGGGTGTAACCAGAGCAAATATTGGCCATAAGCAAGTGATTAGAAAAGTGTAAACAGTTTAAATGCTTTTGATATCTTCTTAATAGTCTTCCAGCCTCTAACCATTTTCAACCAAGAGATTTCTTGAATTGGACATGGTGTCTATATATTTGACATCCCCTCAGTGTCTCTTTTGTAAAATTGCTTGATTTCCCTCTTGAGATCATATAAACCTACTGAATTTACATAGATCTTAGCTCTTCTCTCAGATCTCTAACAGTCTTCATTCAGTGAGTGCAAAGCCTAGGTATCTACCCTGGAATTAAAAGACCTAATAGATAATAAAACATCTAACTTTTAGGAGTCTCAGATTTCAGTATTCCTGTGCTTAAATGCCTTTGTGACTTAAATACCTTTGTGATAAAACAAAATCTGCCATTTTGTTACCCAAACACTCAATTTTATAAGATTCTCCTTTAGTTCCTCAAAATTACTTACCTTTGCTCTGTTAAAAAGCTTATTTAGAAGGTTATGGAGGGTGGTGAGGGGGCAATGAGAAGGCATTGGTTGCCATGCATGCTGATCTGAGGGTAATCTCTTTTAGAGCGAGGAACAATAAGGTGAGATGGAGAGTTTGGTTCTGTCATTTGCCATCAAAATGGTGTAGTGGTTACCCACAGAGACCTTGTTCCTTATAGAAAGAGCAAATAAAGAGGGACCAGGATATTTGGACGATAATTCTGGTGGTTGTGATGCAGATGTTAGCAGACTAGGCAACTCTGATGCAGTACAGCATGGTGATCCACTTCTTCCTGTCATTTCTATACACACACCAGGAAAAAAAAAGAAGGTAGAATTGCAGGAACAATCCTGCTTACGTAGCAGAAAGTAGGTTTTGCTGGCAAAGGTAAAGGAAGTGAGTGAGAATTAACACACTTCACTGCTGCCAATAGCAGAGGTGGGTGTGACAGGGACAGACTCTTGTTATGAACCTGTAGGGCCTATCTTGTATTTTTACTTTATATTCTAAAGAAATTAAGAGCCACTCTAGGTATATGTTTTCCCACATAATATGTAATATAATGAATATTGCACATAATGGCTTGATGAAGTCAAGTGTAGTGAAGTCAAGTGTTCAGACAAGTATACTTAGCATATTTTGAGCTACACAAATTATGTGGTTATATATTTTAAGCATACACAACAGCCATAATGTTTTAGCTAAGACATTTTTGGAGACATTTAGGAGTTTTCTAGATAAAATGGGAAATAAAATACAAACAATACTTCCTTATTAACAGCCATAAATGATGTGGAAATGATTAAGGAAAGAAAATCTGAACAGTTTAATAAGGAATTGCCTTTGGCTAAAAACAGTAAGAATCCTTTATGCTTTTATAAGTGGAGATGATGAAGAAAGCTTTTTATTAAACTGAAGACTTTGAAATTTTTATACAATATTAACTTAATCATGGCAATAAAAAAAAATGCTACCTAAAACTCATTTGGTCTTTTAAATCTGGTGAATATGTATAATTAAGAGTCAAAGGAATTAAGAATCAGATTTTAAAAACATAGAATTTTTTATTTATTAAAGAAATAATATACTTAAATGTCACAAGTGCACATACCTGATGAAATATGATTTTCATTTACAAAAGATATTTGCAAAATTCAGTTCACCTTGACTTTCTCCTGTCTGGATTTCTTCCCTCCAAACTTTGCCTACTTATTTCAATATCAATCCAATCTGAAAGATTTTTGAAAAGGAGATTGTGTCCCCTTGGAAAACTCTGTCAGAGCAAAGACAGAATGGCTGATTTATTTATTTATTTGTTTGTTTGTTTATTTATTTATATTTATTCATGTATTTATTTATTTTTAAAGCTTGGTGAATATCTGAAAGGCTAACTAGTTCAGCTATATTTTATCTCTTCCATTTCAGTGTGAAAATGAAGTCCAAAGCTAAACTGTTAAACTTTATTATTATTGTAGATTTTAAAAAGACAAATTGGTGATAAATTAAGGAGGGTTTTTATCATTTTACATGTGATGCAAATTAAAAATTACAGAAATGAACAACCTGACATGGCTTCTACAAATATAGCAGCAGCAAAAGGAAGACTAGGGAAAACATAGGTATGCAGCTGGATGAGCTGGGTGTCTTGGTGATGGAGGATGCAGAGAAGGCAGAGTTACTAAATACCACCTTTGCTTCTGTCTTTACTGCTAAGACTGGTCCCCATGAAGTAGAGAGCCCAGAGAAAAAAGAGAAAACTGTGAGAGAGGAAGACTTTCCACTGGTTGAGGAGGAATGAGTTAGTGATTATTTAAGCTAACTATTTAAGATTCCATACCCATAGATCTCTTGGTCTGGATGGGATGCACCCAAGAGTGCTGAAGGAATTGGCAGGGGTTATTGCTCAGCTGCTCTTCATCATCTTTGAGAGGTGATGGAGAGCAGAGGAGGTGCCAAAGGACTGGAAGAGAGCCAACATCACTGCAGTCTTCAAAAAGAGCAAGAGAGAAGAGCCAGGAAACTACAGGACAGTCAGCCTCACCTCCATCCCTGGTAAGGTATTGGAGCAACTCATCTTAGAGAGCATCTCTAGGCATGTTAAGGAAAAGATGATCAGGAGTAGTCAGCATGGATTCACCAAGGGGAAGTCATGTCTGATAAACCTGATAGCGTTTTATGATGGAATGACTGGCCAGGTGGATGATGAGGGAGCCATGAGCCACAGATGTTGTCTACCTTGACTTCAGCAAGACTTCCAACACCGTCTCTCATAACATCCTCATGGGGAAGCTAAGGAAGTGTGGACTGGATGGGTGGACAGTGAGGTGGATGGAGAAATAGCTGCATGGCAGAGCTCAGAGGGTGGTTATAAATGGGTCCAAGAGTGTCTGGAGGCCTGTGGCCAGTGGTGTCCCTGGGGTCAGTAATGGGCCCGGTGCTGTTCAACATGTTCATCAATAATTGTATAAGAGGACAAAATGCACCCTCAGCAATTTTGCAGACGATACCAAGTGGAGCGGAGTGGCTGACACTCTGAAGGGCTGTGCTGCCATCCAGAGGGACCTGGACAGGCTGGTGAGTTGGGCAGAGAGGAGCCTCATGAGGTTCAACAAGGACAAGTGTAGGGTCCTGCACCTGGGGAGGAATAACCCCAGGCACCAGGACAGATTAGGGGTTGACCTGCTGGAGACCAGCTCCTCGGAGAGAGATTTGGGAGTCCTGGGAGTCCTGGTTGACATCAAGTTATTCATGAGTCAGTAGTGTGTCCTCGTGGCCAAGAAGGCCAATGGATCTTGGTCTGCATCAGGAGGAGTGTTGCCAAGAGGCTGAGGGAAGTGATCCTGTCCCTCTCCTCAGCTCTGCTTAGGCTACACCTGGAGTATTGTGTGCAGGTCTGGGCTTCCCATTACAAGAGCGATGTGGAACTTCTAGAAAGGGTCCAGTGTAGAGCAAAAAGACGATTAAGGAGTGGAGCATTGTTGTATGAAGAAAGACTAAGAGAGCTAGGTCTGTTTATCCTGGAGAAATCTGAGAGGCAATTTTAGCCATATGTGTAGGTAGTACTACATACTCAGTACATATTCTGAAGAATATGTATCTGAGGGAAATATGTAAAAAGAATGGGACCAAACTCTTCTCAGTGGTGGCCAGTGACAGGACAAGGGGTAACGGGTACATATTGAAACACAAGAAATCTCATCTTCATATGAGGAAGAACTTATTTTCTGTTTGGGTGACAGAGCACTGGAACAGAGAACCCAGACAGGTTGTGGAGTGTCCTTCTTCGGAGAAATTCAAAACCAGCCTGGCTGCAATCTAGTGCAACATGTCCCTGACTGAGCAGGGAGTTTGGATTAGGTGATCTCTAGAGGTCCCTTCTAATCTCAACCATCTTGTGATTTTTAACAGCACAAAGCCATCTCTAATCCTCTGACATGCATTTTCCATACATCCTCCAGGTATGGGAAATAGTAGATATTTATTATTATTATTATTATTATTGCCAGTTTCATGAATAATATTCTTACAAAGTTGGCAAGAAGATGAGAGTCCAATTGGTTTAGAAATCTCCTCTCTAATTCTCTGACTATGTCTTTTGAAGATAATGACATAAAAGTATGATGTGGACTATGTCCTGCTTATCCTACCACACAGAAAGTTGAGTTTCAGGATTGAAAGGCAAAAAATGACCATGCATAGTGACTAAGAACCTGGGTTATTTTAAGTGAAAATAATATCAATCTTCTGTGCTTAGAAGAGGGAAAATGTTGTCTTTTTGAAAATACATTCCAATGACAAAATTATTTAGAAGATCTATTGTTTACATATGTAAACATTTTTTAAAGAAAACGTTAAATAGAAGTAATCAAGATGTATCTAAAAGGTAAAAATACAAGATATTCTGTAAGAAAACAAGGCAAAAAGTTACATTTTTATCAGATATTTTGTTAGTATACCATAATTCACCATAATTCAAAAAGGTGGCATACTATCAATCAAATATATTGTATAAGAAAATTGCACTATGTAAGAAAATGTTTGAAATATGTTCACTAAGTTCACTAAATGAGCAGCAGTGTTTGGATGGTAAACACTCAAGTGTAAAGTTTTCAGTTCCCTCAGTATTGACTGTACCACATCATTAGCTGTATGTACAGGAGAATTTAATCCAGGTACATTGCATTCATATAATCCAAATGTTCATTTTTTTTCCTGGTGGAACTGCACTGGTTAACTGTTTTTTTTTCTGTTTATATGGTGTTTACCCATATTATTATGCACAAAAGAACATGTTTAACCATTTGTCCAGTTTACAGATTACACATGAACAAATGTATATTACTCAAATCATTTGATTATGTTCCATCTAGTGAAAATGGAATACTTGATTGAGGCAACCAGGGTATGAAATACAAATCAAAGATCCACTTCATTCAAAAGAAAGTGACTTGCACCTCCAGAAGGTAATTTAAAAAAAAATGGAGGACATGACACACCTCTTCAAGAAGTCTGCTTGGCCAATGTAAAAGTGGTAGAGGGGTAGATAATAGATGATTTTGTACTGCCTCTGAAGATATTTAAGATGAATCCCATCAATAAACAATGGCAGCTTATAATATTCATTTTGTGTAAGAAGAGAAATAAAAACAGATTCCTAGAAACTTATCTAGGGCCTTAATATAAGGATGTTTTGGACTCGATATAAGACTCTGCTAATTTCTTCCTTGTGTACTTTTACATTAGGGTAGCAAAGGTAGTAAGTCATTACATCACATACAAAAAACATACCATAATTAAAGAGTCAGTTTGCATTACACACAGACCATGAGATGTTGCAAATTACAAATTAATTATTGTACCATCTTTTATCAAATCATGTTGTTAAAAGGAAAAAAAAAAAAAAAAGCCTGAAAGGTAGACACCACAATATAAAGATTACATGTGAAGGAAAATGTCTATATAATAGTTCCAGAATTTCAGGAGTCTTCTTTTTCTGAAGATCTTTTCTGTTTAGATTACCTTTGCTGAATAAATAATGTTTTACCAAAAACACTAGTCCTTTTAAAAAAATCGTCTTTTAGATTAGTCTCGTTGGACCCACTTTGCAAGCCTTTACTGAATATTGCTAAGCTCACAATACCAAAGGTGGTAAATATTATGTGACTCTGTAACTGCATGTGAGATGGATATAATCTGGTATAATGCACAGATTGTTCTTTGTACACAGTACTTTCAAGATGAATATATCAATCCACAGAGATCTGATTGTGAGAAAATAGGGAACACAAGGGAACAGGCAGAAGATTTCCAGCTTTTGAGATGAAGGCTGAAAAACCTGGATGCAGACATTTTTAATGAGACAAACTGGGTGAAAATTATCTCTAAGAATTCTTTATAGAAAAAACTGCAAGGAGAAAATAAGACAAAATTTAATCTTGTGCTTTGGTGAATTCAGAGTTAAGGCTCTGAAGAAAATCAAAGAAGTGGTTTATTGATGCATTAATAGCACATTATTAACCAGCACTAATTGAATGATATATTCAGACCCCACCAGTTCTGCTCCCGCAGTGCCCTTGCAGCTACCCCATATTCCCAGTCTGCTGCTCTGAGAAGGTGGCTGCTCATGGTCAGGGGATGTTTGCTGGGGGTTGGCAAATTAAATTTAGCTTTAGACTGCTTGCTCGTGAAGTAAAATAAATGCTGTTTTACAAGATAAGACGCTAATAAAAATTATCTGTGTCCCAGACAGGTATCAAGTACATTTTCTTTCACGTGTATACACATAACTATTTTTTTTCTCTTTCCTGTTTCCTTGTTTACTCCCTCGTGTAAGTGAAAATTGTCCTGTGGGTCTTTTGTCTAATTTCCTTTGGTTGTTGCCATGACATCTGTGCAATACAGATTTTTCTTTGTGTTTATGTCTTTTCTTTCCAGCATGTTCAGTATTCTGACACAAAAGCTACTATTGCAGTCACGGAATCTTTTCAATTGACTTGACTCATCACAAGAGAGTGAAATTAATGACAATAGCTTTTTGATGCTGTCAGTCTTCTCACTCTGTGCTTCACCTTAGAGCTCTGGTCCTCAGGCCCTTCCCACTGGACTCCTGCTAGTTTGTTTCTGGACACTCATTTTTTTAGCAGAACAGACATCTTCCTTCAGGAGAAAATCAAAATAAAAAAAAAAGCCATTATGAAAATAGTTTGCTCTTTACGAACAATATAAACACTGAAAATGCTGTTTTTCACACTTTCCTCCCAATCTTTCAATGCTATTTTCCTTCCAACAGTATATGGCCTCCCAGGACATTACCTTGCTTTCATGTAACACCCTCATGAAGACTCCTCACACTTTCTGTCTGTGAATGCATGTGTGTGTATTCTGTAAAGAAGCTACTCCTGTGGGTTACAGAGTATTCTACTTATTATTCCGCTAGCTAGGTAGTACGTAGGACTGTTGTTAACATCCATAAAAATGTGATAATGTCTGAAAGGCCTGGGGACGTGACTAGGACTCTAAGACAAGACAGCTGTGCACTTTCATGTGTTTCGATCACAGTCTGAAGCCAGTGGCAAAAAACACTTATTTAACTTCAAAACTTTTGTATGAAGGCTTGCAACAAAAACTGTTGCTGTGATGCTTCTCAGTATAAATCCCCATATTTATCTGAGTTGTGCCAGCTTCTTGAATTTGAACATCTGACATGTATCTAGAGCCTTACGCTGGTAGGCATCCTATATTTGCTTAAATTTGGCTCTTAGAATCTGTATATGATTCCTACTGACTGTGATACTCCTACTGACTGTGATACCATGTCTGTTTCTCCACTCAGATTTTTTTTTTTTTTTTTTGAGAGGGAAGTAATACTGTGCTGTATTCTTGTATATGTTTGGGACTTATGGGACC
>VZSG01001365.1:56043-67060 GCA_013398315.1 Nothoprocta pentlandii
CCATATTTTTATCCCCTGAGGGGGCTGGTTGGGTCATCTTCAGGAATGAGATGACAGAAGACTAAGAGCTGCCTGTGCGGTGCAGTTCTGAAGAATCAAAAGTCTGAAGAAGCTTCAATAGGAGAGCAGGTACAAGAAGGTTATGGCTTGTATCTAGGAAAGTTATTTTTCAGGCTTACGAGCAGTCTTCCACTGTACTTAATAGATTCTATGGTAATAAACTAATTAGAATCACAAAATAGGTGAGGCCAACAGGATCTCTGCAGATTAGCTCATCCCAACCCTCTGCTTAGAGCAGGGTAAATGATGGGCAACCTGTTTGTGCCCATGGTGTCAGATATTTGCTGTAGGATCTGGCTGATTGGCTGATGGGAGATCACAATGGGTCTGATTCTTTCTAGTGCAAAATACTTGCAGATATGCAAATGTATTTACTAAAATAATAAAAACCCATTATTAAAAAATTCAAAGACATTTAGACATCATTTTTCACTGATCTAAAGGAAATGTGCTAATAAGCTAATACAGCAATTTCTGTAGAGAAAATAGTAGTGACTGGTGACTCAGGCACAGAGTGTAGTTTGGCTGCATGGACAACAGCAAGCAAAAGAGGAAATCATCTTACAATTGCTAGTACTTTAGCATAGCCTATCTGCACTTTCCTCCTACCTTTTCACTTTCCCGTAATTTTGGCTTTTTTTTTTTTTTTTTTTTTTTTTTTTTTTTTTTTTTTTTTTTTTTTTTTTTTTTGGAGGGTTACTTCTTTCCAAGGGAAATGTCTTTCCCCAGATGTCACACATCATGCAAACATTTTAGGATTCGTTCCTTTCAGTTCAGTGTCCATAGACTCTTGGGAATGCACATTAATTTATTTAGGGAGTAACCCTCACAGGTTGTTTGGTACATCCATTTTAAGTTTTACATTGTGTTTTCAGGTGTAAACAGTGGGCAGACTTGGCAAGGATTGACATTATTTGTAAGAAATCAGGAAATCAATAAATCAATCATCACATATTTGTTCATACAATTCAATCTTTTCTATTAAGTTGTTTGATGTCACTTAGCTTCTGAGCTGTTACACAAGTTTATATCTAGCATATAGGCACATAATCAACTGCAATCCAAAATGAGAGAAGTTCATATTATACAATAAGAAAGGCAATATTTTAATATCTTTCCATAGAGTATAATAGATAACATTTTATATAACCTTGAACATTGAAGTAGACAGGTTAGACAGCATCTCAATTCAGCTTTATAAAACTCTATCCTAAATGTTCAAATACTAGGTGCATCTTTGCCTTTTTCTGAGAAAAAATTTGATTTTTACCTCAGTTTTGGTTTGGTTCTGCTTTGTATTCTTTGTCTAGAGAGTTTTAATTGTTTTAATTCTTATAATGTTTTAAAATGTATGTTTTTACTGACTGAGTTGAAAAAGATATGGTTTGACTGAGGTACTTATATTTGCGGTAAAGAAAAGAATTCACATTTCAATGCCTAAAGTTAGCTTAGGCTCCAATAATTTGCAAAGAAAATGTCTCAAGATCTGCTTCATGCAAATAATGTAATACAATTGGTGAAACTCATATGACATTCTGATTTAATATGGTTTAAAATACTTATTTAAATATTTAAATATGAATTATGAATTAAATATTTAAATATGATTTAAAGCTAGGAATTACTCATCAATAAACTAACGTCTGAAATATTCTACCAAGTAGGGATGGATACATGTTTCTATGTCCATGTTGAAATTGAAATTTCCATATATTTGACAAGTGCTCATATATGTTGTTACTCTCTGGACTGTTACTAAGACAATATTTAGCATTTTTCCCCTATATTACAGATAATTACATTTATAAATATTCATTTAACTATTACAATTTTCACATCTCTTTTGGAATAATTATGATTTTGAAGTTCTATAGGCAGATGAGAAATCTCAGTTTGTCCATAATTATGTAAATACAGCACAAGATCCTCTTTTAGCACTGAGTTTATCCTTTCTATTTCACTAAAAAGTTACCTGTAGCCTCTCAAACTCAGACTTTCTGCCCTGTCTTTAGCCAAGTATGTTGGAAAAGCACATATGAACCTTTAAAAGACCACACATTTTTATAAATTATTTTAACCAAAGTACAATCAATATCAAATGGAACTTGTTGATCTCATACTGCACACCACAGAACTTGCTCTAGCAAACCAGAAGGAATTTTGACCTTGTGCATTGCATTCTCTCTGATTCACCACACATTTTGACAATTGGAAAAAAAAATTGTTCTGCTCGTTTTTTAATAAGAAACATTTCCCATGATAAAAGAGTCGCAATGCTCCAAATTCTAAAGGTCACTGCCTCTTAAAAAAATCTTTGAAGATACACAGGAACTGTGGGCAAGGCTTTAGTAGTTTTTTTCAATCTATGTGTGTGGTGAATAAGATAAGGTATTGTCACAGAGATGCTATGTACTGTTTGAAAAAAATACATTTTTCTAGGGCAGCAGGAGAAAATATTGTGTACCATCTGTCTCCTAAGAGGTGTGAAGGGAATTTCACATGATGGAACATGTGAGTGGCTTCCTCTGCAAAGTGAGGAAACAGATTGGTATCTTTTTTTTTCACCCAATAAATTACTGTTTAGTCACAGGGCTCGCAACCCCCATGGTAACTTATCTGACGTACAACACAAGGAGCCTTTTTGGAAAAGCAAGTGTTCTGTCTTTATTGCTATTTATTTATTTATTTAAAGTCAAAATCAGAAGCAGAATAAGAGAGGCATTTACCAAGCCCTGAACAAAATATTTCAAACTTGAAGGCAATAAAAAAAAATGCTTGTCATCTATGACTCTTAACTGACATATTGACTGTTTGCTGACTTACTGCAGAATTATAAATAGCTGTAGGAAATAATGTGAATACTATATCTGTAATCTTGGTATTGTATGATTTTAACAGAAGAGAAATCTTGTGTTAGGAAGTCATTAAATTATACCAAAAATAATGTATATTATTTTACAATGTTTTTCATCAGTTTGGAAAATGTGCAGTCAGGGATGCACACATATTTGCATAAAAATCTTTTTTGCATAAAAAAAAAAACCTTATCATTTGATCTTTTTTTTGAATGTTTTGCAGTTGTAATTGATGGCAATAATAGAAGTTTGAAACAACCTTCATAAAAGCAAAAGAGCTTAATTTGAACTTGTATAATGATTCACAAGATCTCCATTTAAGGTACTTTAGCACTATGAATCATTAATCACTTTTTGACAAATTACAACACAACTCTATTAGATTTCCTGTTATGGACTTTAACAGATGTCTAATTAGAAACTGAAAGTGAATTCAGATTAGATCAGTTCTTGGCATATGCAGAATATTGAATCATTATTTATTGAGATAAACACTTTCTCTGGGGTAGAGCGATTTACCATATTACCATTTTTTTTTCATTTATAATTCTCGAGAAATGAAAGAATATTTAAATATTGACACTTCACAGTCTTAGCTACTATAAAATATTTTTAAAATGTCAACTGTTCTACAGTACTAGTATTTATCAAATTTCCCTTGCAGGAAGAATTAAAATATTTCTACTTCATAATTTTCAAACCTTTAAATTTATTGATATTAAAAAGTAAGGCAGTCACTGATGAAAAAAATCTCACATCTTTCATTAAATCAATATAAGTGAAATATTATACTAATATATGAAGTTCCATGCCCTTGCCTGTCATTGAACATGCAAACATAATTTATCCAACACATTTGATTTATTTTCTTTTTTTTTTTATCAGCAGTGGCCATAATTTTTAAATTAAAATGTGTTTCTTGCAATCTTGTACCAACATTTCATACAAATTTTATGGATATCATAATTGTCTGGTTATCATTCCTTAAACCCAGAAAATTTAAAGCAGTAGTGGTTAATACTTGAATACTCTTCATTTACTATTAGACATGACTTTTTTTGACCTAACTTGGCACAAAAAAAGTTCACAGAAAAGTCAAGAGGAAGTATATCAATATTTGCAGAAATCATGCCTTTAGTGCTTTTCTATATGTATCTTTACTTGCACAAAAGTCACTGTGAATTAAATACTGAAAATACTGATAGTTTAAAATAGATTTGAACTTAAATTCAGAATGTAATTTTTCAAAACACCTTCCTCTGTTGCATAGCAGTCTAGCCCAAACAAAATTTCTTTTAGTCATATCTACATTATCTACGTTGAAGAAAATGTTCTGATCATACCTAGGGCACTCCTTGGTTCGATAAAGGCAAGCTACATTTTTTTTTTCTGAAAGCAATTTCTTTGGAGAAAACTGGAAATTCTGTTCCACATGCTCATGAAATGCTCTTAAGAAATTCTTGATCATTCATACAACCTTTAACAACACAAAAGAGTAATATCTGCTGAAGAGATAAATCAAAGAAATATTGAAGTAAATACAAACAAATGAACAGTAGCACCGCTAATAACACCATGTACATACAGAGGCCTCAGAAAAAGATGGCTTTGATTTACTGATCAATTCCTATTAAAGAAAAGGAATTCCTATGAGGAATAACTTGATAAAGTAGATAGATAGAACCTTAATTTTGACATTAAAAGAAAAATATTCAACAATATTCTTTCAACATATTGTTTCATTTCAACAATATTCTTCATCAGCCTTTCCTTTGGTTTAGTGTGGGCAACTCAGTATGCTGGTGCTTATATATTCTGTTCTTAAATATATTACTCATCTACTGCATCATTTGTATTAAGACCTGTAGTAGATCCTAACTGTGGTAGTATTCAGTACTGCAGTTTACAGACTCTGACTCCTGTGACAGTGTCCAAAGTCCTTCAATTGCATTGTGTATACAACCCAGGGAACTACTTAA
Source organism: Nothoprocta pentlandii (assembly GCA_013398315.1). NCBI lineage: Eukaryota > Metazoa > Chordata > Aves > Tinamiformes > Tinamidae > Nothoprocta > Nothoprocta pentlandii. Next base: position 60,938 of record VZSG01001365.1, read on the forward strand.
AGACATGGGACAGGGATTCACATCAATTAGTATCACGAATAGAAATTTCCCTAATTCAGTCAGCAAGATACTCCAAAGACATAAATATATATTAAGATCGTACCATCCTGGATTTATGCATCTTAATCTAGAACACAAAAAGGTATATTTGACCGGAATTTACAATACATCTTTTGCTGTTTTAACCCATGCTGTTAAAACACATAATCTCCCCTACCTGACATCCAGGAAAAAAAAAAGAAAGAAGAACAAAAATAAAGCACACACACATTCAGCATGAATCTCTATTCTAAATCAGTAATCCCTATTTTAAATCAATATACACATATTTTTAAGATTTTGGATATTCTCCTTTTTTTCTGAGGGAAAGAATTAAATCTTTCTATCGGGCTTCTGACAGACTATTAATTTTTTTAATATCCTCTTACTTGCATAGCTGCTTTGCAGTTTATAACAGAATTAAAGATGAATTGCCCCAGAGAGAAAGAATGAACAAGATTGGCTATGACATTTTGATCTAGTAGTTACGTCTCTTCTTGGATGAAATAAGATGATGTTTTTATCTCTGTTTCAATATTGTTTTTTGCATTTTATCCAATGATTATTTAATGCAAATCCATAGGGGCTAAATCTGTATACCCACTGGCATGTGTTCTATGACTCTGGATGTGAATTACACTAGCAACTGAGAGTTCTGAAATGTACTTTTAACAGTGCTTTGGGTAATGATGCTATAAGTCCTCTGGCAAATCTTTATCTTAGTAGCTAGTCATGTGAAAAATGACTGCAAAGCAGTTCAGATATTTAGCATTTATCTAATCCCTAATGGGGCTTAATTACCTTTAAGTGCATGTAAAAGTATGATACCCAGTTCCTTGGTTAGGTCTAGCCTTTTCTGGGAATAACAATGTCACTCTGTATAAATTCAGATGATCCTACTTACCTGGAAGTCTTGCAGAAAAAGCTACTTACATTTAAAAACAGAATCAAAAATGTGAATTTAATTCCCAGTAAATTATTCATTTTAATATTTGTTATTTACATATATATAAATATTATTGTCATTCATAATATTTAATGTCAGCTTAATGATCCTCTATTCAAATAAAATTACTCTTCTTTATTCAAGGTCATTAATATTTATAAACCTCTGTCACAATCTGTGATTATATCCTAATGTCACACATCAACCTCTTTGAAGCCCAAGGTCCTATTACTCTACCATGACGATGACATCCACCTTGTTGTCTAATTTATTTATTTACATGCAGGTTTTTTATATTATCTTCCAGTTCACTTGAGGATAGTATCTCTGCGTCATTCAATTCTCTGCCTTCCCTGCTGCTTTCACATTGTTCAGAACAGAATTTTCCCCTTCATGCTGCTTTGGTTGGAGGTGACTGTTGTTTAAAGTGGCATTTAAATTAACTCATAAGTTACATTTTTATTTTCCAGATTTGTAGAAGACTACAATATCAATATAGTGGTGAAAGGAATTGCTATATATCTCTCTATACACCCCTGTTTCATTAAGCTGTCCCTTTTTATTACACCATGATCTATGAGCTAACTCCCAAGATTGAATATTAACTATGTTGTGTCAGTGGCCTGTATTTTCTTATGGGCAGATAAGTATACTGACTATTAGGAAGATGTCATAGTTCCTGAGGCAGCTAGAGGTAACATTTTCAAAATTTCTCAAGCTTGGTCTAATGTTCCTTACATGGGGATAGGCTCACACAGACTAACTCATTTTGAAAACATTTCTTTGAATGCTCCCTTTGATCAACCTTCATCTGTTCTTATTAAGAAATCTTCCAGAAGACAAAATAGACCTAAAAGAGAAGATGAAGTGATTGCAGCTAATACTGTCAAAGGGTACACTGGTTCAACACACTCCCTAAGCAGCTTATTAGTGTCAGAGCTCTTAGAAAGTCACATATGATATTTAATGTTCTTATAAGCTAGAAAGTTTTGTAAGGTTGATGATTTATGGAAAAATTTCTATATCTGCTCTGGACTTGGGTCTTTCTGGGGCACAGGTGGCAAGAGCAGAGAAAATATACATATATATATATATATATTTTTTTTTTTTTTGCATTATCCTAGGCTAATTTACTCATATTTGTCCACAGTCATATATCAGTTTGCTAAAGATTTGTACATGATTAAGATTATCATGACAACAAATATTTGTGTTTGGTGATTTTACATTATTAAAGATAAAATGTTGATTGCCAGTCTAAAAATATCTAACAATGCTGACAACTACATCTGGGAATCCCTAGAATTTTAAAATTATTTAGGAGTGACTTCTATCAAAATAAATCTGGACTTTGCAGTACTATAAGCCTCAAATTAAGATTTAAATCAAATGATATAGAAAAGGAAAGGGCCAGAGAAAGTAGTGATGTAGGACAGTTTCCTACAGCACAGAAATCAACTCTTTCAGAAATGTTAATGTGGCTAAGACTCCTCTTTTTCATTTCTTTAGTTTTGACCCAACTTCTTTATTGTGGTATCTACTTAAGTATCAAAATATTCTTAGAATAGCAGTAAAGTTGGCTTAAGATCCCCATAAAGTCAGAGGACAGAAAACATGTTTAATATCTGACTTTTCTTGCGGAGATACTTTTCTTCAGTCACTGTATAGGAAGCTTTGCTCCTATAAAGTTCCCATAGGTACATTCCTCATTGCTTAAGTTAAGGTGTGATATTTGCTAATGCTTATATATAACTGCACATGAGTGAAGGCATAGAGACAAATATATGTGTGTCTATTTTAATTATACAGATATTCATAGGCCATATGCAATAAGTATACATAGATATATATGTATATTCTCGTGTTTCACAGTATATATATCTCTAACTTAAGCCTAACTATTGAAAAGTAGGATAGAGGAAGTATATTGCAGGAAGTATCACATAACAGACTATTTCCTGCCTTCTATGCTTTCAGAAGCACTTCTATTAAAGCTAATGTTTTAATATTAATATAAATACGAAATCTGAGTATTTTTAAATTAGAAATGAAATAAAGAGAATAACACTGTAGAAGAGATTCTTCTGAGAACTCACCAAAGATAGAACACGTCAGTCTATAAGGCTTACAGATAGTATATGAGATTTTTAAAAAACTATTATATTAATCAGTGGGAAAAAGAAAGAAATACCTAACTAAACATTATTTAGTATATATTTCTATAAGTAATGTTTTATATTAGAGCATGGTCCTTCATTCAAAGTCAAAGCATAATCTGTGATAGTGTTGAGAGATTTTAGTGTCCATCTCTGTACATAGGTATTGTGCTAATTCATCTAGAAAGTCAAAGAAAGAGAATGTAACAAGTATTGAATATTTTGTGAAGCTATATATGTACATATATATACATACATACATATATAACAAAACCTAACCAGTAAGAAACTGAGTGGCAGCAAATGTCTTAAAAAAAAAAAAAATGACACAGTAGAATAGGTTTAGTAATCTTAGATTGTATTTCTTGTGAGAATGGAGTTTAATGCTTAGGTTCTTGGCTAAAAAAAAAATCTGCTTAATTTCCTAGTAGAAACTAAAAATCAACCAAGCCATTAATCAATAACTAAAACACGGCAGAAGTTTGAAAGTTTATTCTATTTGTTTCATGACACGATTGTGAAGTGATTGGGAGGGACAAAGCTGTCCCATCCCCAAACATGAAGGCTTCAAGGAACACGTATCTCAGGGGATGGGTATGTCAAAAATACATATAAATATCAATGAAAACATATGATAGAGAAACTATGTATCAACTTTTGCTAAGGCACAGACAAGCCAATAACATGTTTGCACATTTTATATAATCATGTGATAGAGTAAGAGAATGCAGAATCTGCATAAGACTCATTATGTCTGTACTGTAGTAATCTACAGTAAAAGATATTCACAGTATTCCAAGCATACACTTTTACACTGTTTATGTTTTACACTGTTTTATGTGTGCAGTGTTCATTTTGCTTGGAAACTACACAATTAAATACTTGTTGTATGATTGTATGAAAAGTATTATCTCATGTTTACCAGTTTTCTATACTGTAAATCTGAAGTTAGTCCAGTACAAATTCTCCCATAGTCAGACTGATAAAACTGCTTGGTACAACTCTCCTTAGTAGAAGGTGATCAGATGCCAAAGGAGATAGAAAAGTGCATTTGAGGAAATAACAGGTGATATAATAAGACTTTATTAGGTAGTTCCTTGATCTAACTGGTGTTCTGATTTTGATCTTAAAATTCATAGAAGCTTACTTTTTGGAGTAATAAGCACCAACACTGATGTCAGTAAGACTAATTATCTTAAAATATAATAACATTTATTTACTATATTCAAATGTGAATGAACATAAATTATATGAAATAGAAATACTGATTTATTTTCTTACTGTGGTATAAATTAGAAATAATTTCCTAAACTTCAAACCAGGTAGCTTCAAACAAAGTTAACTGGTAGGACTAAGAGAAGAACTAGGTCTGGGTCATTTTACAGTAAAACAAGAATTATCATTGAACATAGATTTGAAAATTTGGCCTATTTTTTAATAAAATGTTTTATAAAATTTTCTGGCATCTTTCATAGATGCACAGCATTTTTATTCTTAAAACTACTCTGCTATTATTTGAGAATTATCAAGTATTATGTAAGCAGGTTTAAGTATTACACTAATACAGGATTCATGAAATATTATTTACAGCTCCTTTGAAAGGAAAATATTTATGTTTCAGTCTTCAGGAAAATAGTTGTTTTATTTCAGTAGAAGGAAAAAAGTTAGATCACCAACACGAGGAAAAGGGGAAGATTTTTGACTGAATAAATTTAGTGTTGTATCAGGCTCTTTGAGACAGGAGGTTTCATAGATATTTGTCATTAAAGGATTTTCCTGCATATGAGAAGAAACTGACAGTTATGTTAGCAGCTAAGAGGATCATCCTTTCCTTGTGGATAAGTACATCCATCCCATATATATATATATACTCCCTAGAGTAATGTTCTCCTACAGATAGCTAAGTGCTGTTAAAGTGTCTGTTACGCACATTTGAAAAATTCCATATTTATGAACAGGAATAGGAATCTTTTGATGAACTGCATGTTGATTAATAATGCAAGATGTTAGCAATGCAATGATAGTTCAGTACTATCGGATGCTTTTAAAAGCACAGATCATGCACTTTTAGTAGTTACAGATCTTCATTCAGTTTTCTTTAGCTTTGAAAAGAAATGCTCTGGTGGCAAATCTGTGTTATTTTCTTAATACTGTCTGGCATATGTTGCTGGTTTTGTATGTTTAGATATGACTTTGTTGTATACCCTGCATTATCATCTAAGATCACTTTGCTAAACAGCTAACTAGTGAATATTTTTCTCAAAATATAGACTTTAGCATATGTGGCCATACCATAGTCCTTGTTTTCCAAGGACTGACTTTTCCAAGTCTGTTTGGAAAAAAACAGATTTTTCCAAGTCTGTTTCTCCGAGAGCAGGTATTCCTCTATGAGGAACAAAATGGACTTCAGATGATTCAATATGAATCATAGGAAGAAGTCACTTTATTGAAGACAACCAATCCTTATGTACAATTATTCTATCCCTACATGCGGGCACACACCCCTTGATAGGAAAATTCTCTGCTTCATGAAGAGAGCACACATTCCTGCTCAGTTGTCGGTTGGTCCGTTCTTATTTCAGTGCTCCCCCTTGCATCCCTCTCTACTTGGCTCTCTTCCTCAACAGACTTCTTGTTTTTATCTCAAGGCCACCTTAGAGACGGAGCTGTGTACATGTTAAACATGCCTCTTTTAAATGTGCTTTGTTAAATGTGCCTCTTTTAAACATGTTGTTAAAGGAGCTATGTGCTCTGTTAACCTTCTTGTATGGCTGGTTCAGTGTGCCCACTCAGTTTCTTCTAAGTATATTCCTACACTCCAGTCTTCAAAAAAGGCAAGAAGGAGGACCCGAGTAACTACAGGCCGGTGAGCCTCACCTCCATCCCCGGGAAAGTGATGGAGCAGCTCATCCTGGCTGCTCTCTCCAGACACATGGAGGAGAAGAAGGTGCTCAGGAGTAGCCAGCATGGATTCACCAAGGG
>VZSG01001365.1:68190-79984 GCA_013398315.1 Nothoprocta pentlandii
AACCCGCTTGGATGCAGCCCTGTGCCACGTGCTCTAGGTGACCCTGCGTGTGCAGGGGGGTTGGACTCGATGACCTCTGAGGTCCCTTCCAACCTCAAGCATTCTATGATTCTATGATTCTATGATTCTACACCTCTAAATGCAAAATTTACAACCATGTGCCATAAACAATTCTCCATAGAAACACATCAGTTCAGCTACTTGTTTCTTCTGCTAGCAGAAAAAGGCTGAATATTAGTATTTGTCTCACTAAAGTAAATGTCGAACTCATTGATCAGCCTTTCATTTACTTCACTGAAATTTAGCACCGCTAAAAGATGGTAAATTCCCATAAAAATTCATATATACATATATACATATAGTTATATGCATATAGTTATATGCATCTACATATCTGCATCTAGCATTCAGTAACTAGAAGAAAGTTTGAAAAGACTGCTGCTGCTGTAGCATAGCTCTATTAATTTTTTATATTGCTTCATTGCGTAAATATCGGTGCTATTTGGAAGTTTAATATAACTTTCTTTAATTTGTCATATATGTGATTTTAAGTGACATTACAGAAGTATTGCAATTAAAAGCAAATTTTTACAATTCTCTTAGCAATGTAATTTCAGTTATTTGAAAACCTGTAACTCCGTGCAAAAGCAGAATCTGAAATTACATATTAAGCAAAATGATATATTTGATACATATTTAATTTAAAATGGTATATAAAATTGTTTCATTAACAACCTGCTCAATGAATGATAATCACAGGAAAAGTGAAATATGATTATCTAGTAGATTGAATGAGAAAACATATTAAAGGAATATATTTGTGGTTTCTGCTTCATACTGAGGTCCTCTTTACAATCATCATAAGTTAATGTATTTTAATATATAATTAAAAAGAGAAATAAATCTGACAAATCTAGTCTGTACTCATGCAATAAAGAAGTCACTGATATATATGAAAGAAAATGAAAACATTATTTAGTTCTTTCTTTCTTTCTTTCTTTCTTTCTTTCTTTCTTTCTTTCTTTCTTTCTTTCCTTTTTTCCTTTTTTCCTTTTTCCTTCTCCTTCGTTTCTTCCTTCCTTCCTTCACTCATTCATTTGTTTGTTCCTTCCTTCCTTCTGTCTTCCCTCCCTCTCTCTCTCCCTCCCTCCCTCTTCTCTCTTTCCTCTTCTCTTCCTTCCTTCCTTCCTTCCTTCCTTCCTTCCTTCCTTCCTTCCTTCCTTCCTTCCTTCCTTCCTTCCTTCCTTCCTTCCTTCCTTCCTAACAAGTATTTCCTTGATGTCTTTCATGTCTTCTCCAGTGGACGATTAACATATTATGACCTTTGAATATTTTCTAAATGTTTGATGTCTTAATGACTTTCATATATAGATACTTCTGTGGGTGGACCTTAGCTACTCCATGTTTTTTTCTGTCATTCCAAAGACCAATTGATTTACTGTTCCTATGCTCATCACTGAGTAACACTATGCCACTCATATATTGAATGGTAAAATCACTTTGCTGTTGTTGTTGCTTTTTGTTTTTAAGAAAACCTTTGCCCACAGAAGAATAATGAAAAAGATTTTGTACATCTGTGCTTTAAAATTTTCACTGTGAGCAACAGGTCCCATGTGCCCAAATCCTGTTTTTGAGAAGTGGCACCAATACCAGATGCTTCTGGTGAAGCATGTTGCACACCTGATGCATATTGGCTATTCAATTGCCCTGTAAATTTAAAACAAACACTATGTAGGAAATATATACTGAGAAAAAAATCTTATACCTGCTTATATTACATTTGTTACTATACTGGAGACCAATTTACTCTACAAATAATCTTCAGGTAATGAGAAATGAAATGTAAGCATACATTTCAGCATGTCCTTTTATGCATTAATTGTATTAGTTTTCTCATTACAACAAAAAAAGAAGTTTGAAAATGTACCATTGGGGAAAAAAAAACCAAAACCCCAAAAAATAATAATAAAAAAAAGGCACATAAGTCAAAGCTTACAGTCTTACTTACAGCCCTAAAAAACAGTTGATTCTACGAAATGTACGATTTTGAAACTAATGTCAGTTGCTAAACAAAAAGAAAAAAAGGTCAGCAGTGAACCCCAAGGCACTGACTGGCTATTTTTTATATTGCTAAAAGATAAGTCTTTTGATATCAAATTATTCAGGGAACCATTTTTTTATACAAGACATGGAAATACTGGAGTGAGTCCAAAAAAGCGCTACCAAGATGATTAAGGGAGTAGAGCATCTTTCATATGAGAACTGGGACTTTTCAGCCTCAAGAAGAGAAGACTCAGGGGGATCAGTATAAATATCTGATGGGAGGGTGCAAAAATGCAGAGCCAATCTCTTCTCAGTGATGGATAACCTCTTCATGGACAAGAAGCCATGGACAAGGACTGGTGCACAGGAAATTGCACTTGAACATAAGAAAGCACTTTTAATTGTGTGAATGAGCACTGCAACAGAGCAACAGGTTGCCCAGTGAAGTTGACAGAACTCTGTCCTTGGAGATATTCAAAACCTAAGCAGACAGTCCTGGGCAACCTGTTCTAGCTGATCCTGCTTGACCAGGATGGCATTAGACCAAATGATCTCCAAAAGTCCCTTCCAACTTCAATCATTTAGTGACTATCAGTTATTTGGAAGCATTCTAAAACATAATCGAAAAAAACAATACAACAATTAATCAAGATTAACGATCAGAGATGCAGTACTTGATCTTGCTAATTCAGTGGGATTGTGTTTTGTTTGTTTTCTAGCAATATATATATATAATGGCACCTAGATTCATTCTAGATTAGAGTATTAAGTCCTTCTAAGGGGTGCACCTAATTGAGCAGTGCTGAATCTTTCAGAAGTCATCAATAGAACATGCAAGTTATAAGTAAACCAGTTCTCTGTATCTTCTTTGCTTCTAATTGTAGATCATAGTAAGAATGTATGGCTGTTACTTTCCATCTGGAGTTTTAATGTCATCTCAGTTACCATTAAAGGTTGGAGACTTCCAAGTTTGAATTGGATGAAGCCCTGCACAACCTGCTCTAAACTCAGCTGAACCAGAGGTTGCACTAGGTGATCTCCTAAGGTTCTTCCCAAGGTGAATGATTGTATGGTACTATTATAGAATGATCTAAATTATATATATATATGTAATTGTTTGTATTGACTTTTTATAATAGTTTAATTACAGCAATAACCAATGGGAAAATAATAATAAAATGGCACACAAATCTGATCTAGGAATGGCAGCAGTTTCTGACTTCATAAAAGGCTGTAACTCAGGATTGGAAGTTTTTTACTTTGTTTTTCGTTTGTTTATTTCATAGTTCATCTTGTTTATTGATTTTCAATTCCTATTCTGGTCAAAAGACCAGAAGAGCCAATAGAGTGTAGATATGGTCAGGAGTCTAAGGTTCAGGGTACAGATTGAATGAACAAATCAGGGCATGGAGAACACTGAAGAAAGCTGGGATAAAGGAGCTTATGCTAACTGAGATCTGATGTGAAAGGGAACAAACTGGGAAGCAGAAACTAATCAAAAATTTGGTCAGCAGGTACTGTTTTGTATCACTGTGTAGTTTCATAAAACTGAAGAGTATTGACTGGTAGTAACAAATATACAAAATACTACGGGATGCCTAAAAAAGAAAAAATGGACCAGAAGATAGCTGTAAGAGATGGGGCAAAAGGTTTACAGCTCAAAGAAAAGGCATAGGTACTTTCTGTCTGCTGACATTTCAAAAGGTAGCTAGATATTCAAAGCCTTATTGTTCCTCACATATCAGTAAATAACTTCAAATACCTGTAAAGTGTGTTTTTATTCATCTAGACTCTGTATGTATTTCCATATGCATATGGAAATAACATATTCACCTAGAACAGCCTTCTATTGCTTCAATTAAATATCTTAAGAAGCAACATTTGATTTTTTTATGTTTTGAGAACCAATAATATCTATACAGAGATAAATGATGTAGTTTAATGAACAAAAATGTAATATAAATGGGGAAAGAATAACTTCCCCATTTATATAGGGGAATATAAGTACTGGCTTTGTATCTCTATCATGAACTTAACTGCTTGATTATTGTGTGTCTTTTAATTATGTGATGACATGGAGTATTTCATCATGACCTTGTTCACACAATGAACAGAATTTATATGCTCTAGGAATGAATCATACCAAGGGAGCATAGAAGGCTTTTGTTCATAGGGTCTCTGCATCATTTGCTGAACGTGAATATACAATTAATCTGGCAGTGAACTGATACCAGAAAGACAAGAAGTTGTGAATAGAAACATACTGAACATATTTTGATGTCTGCTAAGCAAAGGGTGTATATCTGTTTCACTGACAAAGGTCAAAGGCAAAAAAAAAAAAACAATAATAACTTTTAAGAGTTCTGGACATAGAGGAACCCTAATGAAGAGAACAAAACAGTAATTTCATAACAGGAGGGAAAAAAAAAAAGTACTTCTATGATTTGGAGTACAGAAAAGGAAAGAGGCTGGATTTAAAATAGTCCAACTCAGTTTTCAAAGAATAATAATGAATACTTAACCAATAAACCTGAAGTAATTACTGTTGCTGACATCCTGAAAAAATAGAAATCTAAAGACCAATATTAAAGGTTTTAAAATGCCAATGTCTAAAATGGTACAGAGTAAAATTCACTTAATTGAATTTTAACAGTGCTATTTAGACTTCTTTTCCTATTGTGGACACAAACTCAGCAGTTTTAAATTGTAATAGTCGATAGTACCTTGGCATTTTTATTTGAGTTTCTTGAAAATAAGAGATTTACAGAACGGCTTTCAAGATCAGTGAGATCTATATTCTTTTTCCAAAAAGCGGGTCTGTGAAAATCCCAGGGGGCAGACATCACATGGAAACATTTATGAAATTGCTCATTGATTTCCTTCTCAGAGGTGAAATGCTCTGACTCACTTCCCTGCACTCTTCTTCAATTCAAAGCACTATGCCAAAGAACTTCTGGGAATAAAAGACTAATTTTTGCCTCCCCTGCCATCACATGGGCATTACAGGGCAAGATCCTTCCCAGAGAACTGATGGATCTTCCTGCTATTGCTTACTCTGAAGGCCTGGTCCCTGTTACTTGTCATACATACTCTTCCCTCATATATTCAATGTCATGATAGGACTGACTAGTTGCCAAAGAATGAACATTTTTTCTTATTTTCTAAAATTTAGAAGCCTTAGTTATGTCTGTCTGAGAGAATACAAGTGGCTGATTTCTCTGAATTCAGATTTTTAGGCACCAGTCTATACTGCAGCCTCTGGGTTTTTCAAGAATTTAAGGTAGAAAGAAATTTGGATGACTAAAATTACACTTTCTAAATAGCTATCTTATTGTTGGCAAGCCACTTCAGTTTTTCCTTCTTAGTTTTAGTTTTTAGTTTTTCTTAGTGGGAACACAAGATGTCTCTATCAGGCTTTGAATTCCTTAGTGTCTACCACCAGCATTGTCCCATTGTTTTTGCATTCTATTTCCTTTATGTGGGAACATGCTACATTTTTTTTTCTTTATGATGTGAAAGAAATGTGATTCACTCTATGACATGCAGATTCTAAATGATAATAGCAATTTGATTAGTTCCTTAAGAACTCTGCAGCAAACTCAATTTAAACAAAAATAACTCTACTTTAATGTGTTTTCCAGACCCAACTGAAGTTTCCGTTTGATTCTGAGTTTATGTCGATTTTATGTGATCCTGCTTTGCTTTCCATACCTCATTGTTGAGTTAAGTCTTTAGCAGGATGTTTCTAGTTAGGGACTTAACAGCATGTCTTTTCATTTCTGCTTTGTCATGGTTACCCTCCTTTTCTTTTTTTGTCCCTTTATACTTAAAATCAACACTTTCATGACTTTTTTGTTCTAATCAATACTAGCTCAGTAGCCACAGGCTGAAAAGCACCACGTAAGCATCTACTCTGACTTTTGGGATATCACAGATATCAGATAAATACCTTTGGGACATCATATAGCCCAGCCAGATACAGAGTTGAGTTAAACTAGACTAAAATTTTTCACATTTCAGGTACAGAAATCCTCTTAATAAATCCTAATTATCCTTAGCCTATCTGATGGCTGAATATATATTTTAATTTATTTATCTAAACTACATGCGAAGAATGTATACTAGAATATGCCCTAGAACATCACAAAGGGAATGGATTTGTTTCCATCTGGCATTTAAAGGCAGGCAGCATGAATCCCACTCTCAAAACAGGATCTAACCAGTAAGAGCTCACAAGGAGAAGAGAAGAACATAGAATATCAATACTTCGGTGTCCAACTAAAGCAATAAGATATACTGTTAAAATATTTGTACTACATTAGTAGTTCTTCAGTCTTTTGGAACTCTATTTGAGGATTGTTAAAAATAACAATCCTATTGCCTATTAGTATTCTCATCTTCTCAATCTAAGATATATGTAAGCTATGCATAGGATTATTCCAGAAGTGTTTCATTTTAGTAGATACTGCCTCGTTTCATCTTTTGCTGTAGGTGGCAAATTTCTGATACAGTTTCAGGAGATCATGGAGCAGATGCTCTGCTTTACTTGCCCACTGTCCGTTAAACAATCTAGTCTTTATCATCATCACAGATTACTAATATCAATGATATTTTACCAGCAGCATATATTAAAGATCTTACATTTGATTTCTTTTTTTTTTTGATGAAAAAGAAGTCTTCAAAGAGCTTCTTACTGTGTTTAGCTATATTCTATTAATTCATTTATATATCCTAATAGTTTTCATTATTCCATGTTCTTTATAGTAAATTTAATTTCTCTTTTTTTTTAAACTAAGCGTGTGAGTGATATTTGGAAAATATGCTTATATGTGATTGCATGAAATAACATAAATAATGTATTACTTCTACATCTTTATCCATCTAAGTGTACTTGAAAAAAAGAAAAAGATATATATAGTATTATCACTCCTCTATGAGTGCCAATAATGCCTAGGTCAATGAGTGCTTCAGAAGTGACTAAGTAGTCATTTCTTTTACACCTTGGCACAGCTCTGTACCCACAGCTTTCCTATGTAGCACAACCAGAATGGAAATCTTTCTACGGTAGAAATTTGTCTAGATCATATCTTCTGTTCCTGACACATGTAAAATTCTGTCCTTTGGGAAAGGGCATGTTGTCTGTGCTCATGGTAATGTATCTAATTTGATTTTTCTTTCTTCCTATAATGCTTCATTAATATTGCTTCTGTTTCAACTCTTTTTGTCATCTTTCCTTAAATATGTCATGATGCTGAACCTGTTAAGAGTCTCTCAGAAAAATTATTAGAGCATTTCTTCTGAGGAATCAACAGGGGTTTTATGGTGATAGCTTATCAAAACAGGGTTTTATATTGCTTTCCAAACACCAGAAGAGCTGAGTACTTAGGATGTGTTTTCATCATGTCCTTTTTGTCCTCTCTAGTAAATACTTCTGTAACTACAAAGGCCTGTTGAAATAAAAGGAAATATGTATTGGCTGAAATCCATTCCATATGCTTTCTATGAATTCACATAACAGAAAACCTTAGATATCTTGAAAGTAAAGATGTTCTACGTGTAATTAGCAGCTTTTGTAAGAGCAGTGTTTAGAGCAAATAGACCTTATCCTCATTAAGACTTATGATAATTATTTTTTTTTTTTTAAATCAGTTTTTCCTACTGAACTGTGACAATATTTTCCTTTGGAGTAATCCAATGCTAGCCAAATTTATTTGGGTCCACCAGTTTAAAACTTGCTATATGTGTCAAGTCCAGCAATCAGTAATAAAGTATTTAGAAATTTCCATAGGCATCTGGAAAGAAGGGAAAATTAAAACTCCCCAGGAGCTGGATATATCTGTAGTAGATATAATTGTTTAAGAATAGCCACAATAAAATTTGCCAATCAAACTTAAAAGCTCTCCTCAATTTTACCATTCTCTCCAGACTTTCAAACTTGTATCTCTGGTTTAATCAAATGTAATGAAAAAAAAAAAAAATGTTCCTGAATACTTTTTACTGAAAAGAATATAGACTGCTTATAAGTACATTCCTTACATGGATAAAGTAAAATTCTCCTGAAGTTGGATGATACCATGTATATATGATACAGCTGTTACAATCACTTTGCATGCTTTTGATATATATTTTATAGAGAAGAAAATGAATGTGTTGTAATAAGTCTTGGAAGAGTGCTGCAATAATTATGGAATTCCCTTGTTTGTGGCAAAATACTTAAATATCACTATCTATAATAATGATATAAATGTATAGTTGACAAAGTGTCGTTAGAGCAAACATGTTACTAGTATCAAATTATTCCTTAGCCTATGACCTTGGACACCATTTTACAGAGTAAATAATGTGAAGTTATTTTAAAGCATAGCATGCTTATCTGCCGCACAGCTAGTGGAAGTATTTATTCAACTTGCAATATGCAGTGATCTCTACAGTGTGAAATAAGCTAAAATTCATTTTCAATAATATTGTGCATATTTAAAAGCATAGTTGGACATTGTATAGAGATACTTCATTGAAATAATACAGTGAAACTCATTGATACAGATATTGCTGAAATTTCATTTTGCATTTTACTGAATCCTTAGAATAGTTTCACCCCTTTATAACTTGTATACAGAGGTTTCATTAAAATTACACTCTACTAACACATTTTTGTAAGATATAATCCCAAATGCTTTAGGAATCAAGCCAGATGAATAAACAGGAAAAAGGATTATTTTAACCCTTCGAGGTTAACCACAGCTCATATCTGACATTATAGAAATATATAAAAAGTAAGAGACAAGGTATGTATTGGCGGTATGTATGTCTTTATATGCCTTTATAGAATATGTATGACTATATATATGCATACATGTTTTCAAGTGTTTAGAAGTATATGTTATTCCAGTACGGTATGTATTTCAGAGTATGCCTGACTGTCTTAGTATAGTGCCTCAAAAAAAACCCAAATGCATCCTCCAATCAGGTAATTCTAATCTTTTAAAGACAGCTAGAATTTAGGTAAGAACAAACTATACTGCAGGAAAGTATTCTATAACTTTTTCCCTCTCACTCCCCACCCCAATGTGCTACTGCCCTTCAGTTGTTGCTATAAAAATCCAGCAGAAGAGAATAATATCAAGGCTTTTTTGGATATGAAGTTCACTTAAACCAATCAGTGTTCTGACCATTTAGACTTATCACAGCTGCCTCAATGTCATTAAATAGAAAGAGACAACAATGGGAGTGCTGCAACATGAAATTTTTATTAAGAACCTCTTGCTTTCCTTTATGTCCACAAGGCAGTCATCTCAGTGCCCAGACACAATAGAATTTCTAATCAAATCTTAAGAAGATTATGTAGCTCACTGAACTTGACTGAACTACGCTATCCAGATCTTCTTTCTCTCATTCTCTAAATCCCCACCTTTTTCCTAACAGCCACATGGCATACACTGTAGCTATCTCTGAAACAAATTCATTTTATTTGTCGAAAAGACTGGCTTTCTCTTACTTTCCTCCTCTATCATTTTTCATTGACAATATGCCCTAAAGAAAAACTTCCTAAAGAAACCAGGTAAATTCAAGTTTCAGCTTAGCTTAATCCTTTACATGTAGGAGTGGAAAAAAAATACAATAAAATAAAAACCTATATGGGAGAAAATAAGAAGGAGTTTATATTCATCTAGGAGAGAGAAGATTAACTAGGAAATCATTTTCATTTCAATATACCTAAAATTACAGAGTATGCACAGGTATGCAACAATCTTTCCCTGTTAGAATGCCAGTTCCTAGATACAGCAGTTCTAGCAAAGCTATACAAAACCATGGGATGAATATACTAGTTGTGAAAAAAAAAAAACCACATTTTTTTCCTGACATTATGGTGATACAGCACCTTTATTGTATGTGAGGCTGATTTACCCTTCAATTTTATTTATATCCAGGAAGAGCCAGCATAATCTCCTGTAGAGAACTACTTAACTAACTTAAAGGTTAGATGTGAAACTACATCACAGAAAACAAGTAACACATTCCACTTCTGACTTGTGATAAACTTAAAACCTTCAGAGCTGAGGCTTAATTTAGTCTGTTGATGTAATGGGAAAGAATCACACTTAATGAAATGGAAGAAATTCTTTACCTAAGGAAGCAAGTAATCAACAGCCTTAGTTTAGCAAAAGTAAAAAAAAAATGATGCAAAGCCATTGCCTTTCCTTCAGATTAGCAACTGTCATTATCTATTTAGTTTTAATCATTTTGTGTGTCAACAGTGAGGAGGTCTGGCTTTGATTTTTCATATGGCCTTTAAATTTTCTAGTGAACTTTACCACTGGCAGTATCAGGACTTCCTAAGCTACTAATGCTAGGGCATTCCTACTATTTTGTGCAAAAACTGGTCTCTGTAGTGTTGCAATTCTATCTTTCTAAGGAATCTCCATTCTAATTTTTTTTTGAAAGAAAAGAAAATATCTTTTTACTTTTCTGTAGCATTACAGTGAATGGTCTAGATGCGAAGTAGTATGAGACTTATTGTTCTGCCATAATAAATCCTAAATCATCCCCTCCTTGGACTCTT
The DNA here is from genome assembly GCA_013398315.1 of Nothoprocta pentlandii. Lineage (NCBI taxonomy): Eukaryota > Metazoa > Chordata > Aves > Tinamiformes > Tinamidae > Nothoprocta > Nothoprocta pentlandii. The sequence continues at coordinate 78,794 of VZSG01001365.1, forward strand.
GTATACAAGTTTGATTTAGTATCTTTTCTTCCTTGTGGTTCTTTCAGGGCTCCAGGCTTTTGTTTTTGTTTTGTTTTCCTCCTTAGACCGATCTCTTCATAAACATGTTATTAAAAAATATATTCAATTACAGGGGCAATCCATTAAAAGTATTCTGCCTCTATAAATCAAATTCATAGTTCTTCTTCAACATCTGTGCCACTCTCATAGTAGATTGGTCACACTAGATGGTACCGTCACATACAATGTTTCTCAAAAGATATGGGCATAATTTACTCTTAAACAATTCTGAGTTTTTCTTTTGATCCATATTTTTGTAGGATCTGTGGCAAGTATTGAGACTTTTCATGGTTATGCTTCTTTTGTTGTAATCACAGTTAGGTTTAATTGCACAGTTATATACTGGAATTTATAAACAACTTAGGAACCAGACTGGGTTCCAGTCTGAATCAACAGCAAACCAAGTATCCAGTAAATAACCTGATGTTGAGAAAAAAAAAAAACAGTTTTGGTTGCTATTAGTGCAATTGACAACTGCTGTCAAAAAACGCATGTGAAATTAATACTTTCCATAGCATTTTAGGTTTCGTTTATACTTTTTTTTTTCTACGCAGCCACTGTCTGTCAGGCATATGTAAGTATTCAGCTAACCAGGTTTCATTCTTCTAACAGTGACCAATGGCAGATGCTTAATGAAATAGGACATCTTTTGTATAATAATTTTGCATAATTCCTCCCTTGGATAGACTCTCATCTTTTAACAGCCCATGACTAAATTTGCAAGCTAAATGATTACACAAGTTGCCCTACAAATTATATTCCTATTTCATATAAACATAGCTGATTACATTCAGAAGTATTTCCTTGTGTTTGCTTAAATTTAACTTTGTCAAATTCTCCCTGACCTAGCTTGTTTTTGTAAGCCAAAGGGCTTGGTATAGATAACTCTTCCACACACATGTAGGAAGCAATTATGCATATGAAAATGTCTTCCACTTTTTATTTATTTTGTGAATGATGTGAGTCAAATTAACTGTATTAAAAGTACTTGTAAACCATATAGTAATAGAAATTAAAAAAAAAAAATCTTTTTGGCTTGTTTTCTGTTGTAAAAATTATTTCCATTTTTGATACTGAACATTGAATGAAATTTTCATAGAACAATCTGCATTAGTTCTAAGAGCTCCTCCA
>VZSG01001366.1:23092-34643 GCA_013398315.1 Nothoprocta pentlandii
CCCTCTCTGCGGGGCTGCTCTCCAGTAGGTCCACCCCTAATCTGTACTGGTGTCCAGGATTATTCCTCCCCAAGTGCAGGACCCTGCACTTGCCCCTGTTGAACCTCATGAGGTTTCTCACTGCCCAGTTTTCCAGTCTGTCCAGGTCCCTCTGGATGGCAGCACAGCCCTCAGGGCTATCAGCTACTCCTCCCAGTTTGGTATCATCTTTGACTCACACAAGTGTGGAAATATCTCCTGATAAGAAGAGTGCTGGATGCAGACTCAGCATTGGGTCCAGATGGGTGTCACACCTCTACTACTTCTCTAGTTGCTACTGTAGGAGGCCAGAAGAAATGCAAGATATAGACACAGCTCTGGTTTTGGCACAAGACTGTTCAAGGACTCAACTCAAGGAAGAAATGACAGCCATAGTAACTCCTATAAAAGGTCCAGTACACAGTCATAGGAATTTAGACATGACTATTCCTTATTATTCATTTCTCATTTTGCAAAATTTTATTTCATTCACAGACTTGTCCTTTCTCATATTTCTTTCTGTTTTGCTATATTTGTCTCTTGCTTATGAGAATCAAGCAACATTGTCACATTATGTTCTTATTAAAAAGCTAAAAAAATGTAATTAGTTAAAAGCAGTGAACAAAAGATGTAATTCAGATTGTGCACACATTCTGTTTGTTGTAAAACTATGTACTAAACCAGACTGAATAATATAATTATGCAAGATTTGCTGCCATGTAATTATACTCTCTTGACAAAAGTCAGTTTATACACCAATTTGTACTGTTTGAATAACTGTTTCAAAATAAATTATTCTATTAAAATGTCCACTATAATCAGAAAGTCAGGAGTAGGAAAAAATGTTGAATAAATTATTTTTCATACCCTTTTTAATATATTTTCTCCTTCTCTCTGCTGTGCAAGACATTTTCTTGTTATTGTTCTGGCTTGTCCGTACATAGAGAACACATAATTTACTCTGGCTCACATGGTCAGCAAATGCACTATGTAGTGTTCCATATTCTTATTCTACTCCTATTCTATTCTATTCTATTCTATTCTATTCTATTCTATTCTATTCTATTCTATTCTATTCTATTCAGCAAGTCATGACTATATTCGTATAATGGTCTCCTTTCTAGAAATGCATGAATCAGTGTCATTAGTGTTTGCAATGCAGATTTTTCTACCACTTTCTTTTTTTCCCACTTTTTCTCTGTAATAGAGTATTGAGTAAAAGCCTTATTTATTTATTTATTTATTTATTTATTTATTTATTTTTAGTTCATATCAATACTGTCTGTTTTTATTACACAGAGTGTGAATCAACAGCCAGTGTTCCACATGGAATGGAAAGTTCAAGTCCTTGAGGCAAGATTTTTCTGTGTCTGTTCTCTTTTTGTATAGAAACCACAACTTTTCACTTTTTAAACTTCCCGCTTCTTAGAGAGACAAACTGTCTCCTATTAATGCCCTTCTAGTTAGTTGCCCTTCTTTGTAATCTTGTCCATACAAAATTTTAGAACTGACTGTAAAGAATGGAGGAACAATGTCACTTGGGTGTTTTTGCTGTGAATAAAAACGTGTTAGCAATGAGCAACATTGGTAAAATTAAAAGCAGTGCTATTAATCAGCTGACCCTGCTGTTATTAACCGCAAGTCACTTGTGAACTGGATAATCTAAGCAATTATTAAAGCATGAATGTGAATTTAGCTAATGCTCTCGTCCTCCACATCATTATCTTAGGCATAATCACCCTTTGGTCCTTGAATGTCTTTTTCAAGAATGCTGAAACTCTGCATGCACTTTTCCTTAATGACTTCAAGATGAGAAAAAAATCATGGATAGTATGGATCCTATGTTTTCTGCTATTCCTTTTGGAAGTTTAGAAATTTGTTTTGCCATTCATGAAACCTGAAGTATAAATAAATATCTCACTGCAATAACGAGTCTGTACTGTTATGTGGAGGCTTCACATCCTTAACTATTCAAGGATTAACATAAAATCCTCAGAATTTTTGGTTTAGATCATGCAGTGCTTACTCATGTTGACAGAAGTTTATTTACATTAATTGTTCAGGAGGAAATGGGTCTTATAAATATAACTTGGTAGGATTCCTTGTGAGGAAGAGGATGATTCTTTACTCTCTACAACTGTCTTCTCCCATCTTCAATGATGGGAATTGAAATACTTGTACAGTAAACTGCTACTTAATGAGGGTAAAAGTTTTCTATTAGCAAATTGCAGTGCTTCTAAAATGTGACAGTGTTTTACTGTGTGTTCAGATAACAGTATTAATCTGGGTTACTGTACTTTGATGTAATCAGCCCTTTATTTTTTACACTACAGAGGTTTAAGCCTCATGGTGTGTTACAATTAACCTGTAAACTTTCTGCTTACCCAGTTATCAGTGATATCAGTTAGGGATGTTTGTGATGGTGCTTTCTTGTGAGAGAGATCTTTTTTTTTCTCTATGGTTTAATATTATACAGTATTTTTTAGTGCTAAGCATTATGCAGGATTTATGAACATCAAACTGCATTTTTGGTTTTTAAGAGTCACTTGAAACCTGATTTTGTCTAGCTGTGACGGATATGCTCCTTTCCCAGCTCAACCTGACCTGTGCCTTACATGTAGCCCTGTTCAGTTGCTAATCACCAGCAATTTATCTAATCCTGGTAGGTACCCCCATTCTGATTTCTTTTCTCACTTAGACATCAACATAACAGTCCTGAAGGCAGCACCCTGACAGGGAGATAAGGCTAGCACACTAGCCAAGGTCTTTGAAATTAAAAATATGACTACAAGTCAATCANTCATATCAATACTGTCTGTTTTTATTACACAGAGTGTGAATCAACAGCCAGTGTTCCACATGGAATGGAAAGTTCAAGTCCTTGAGGCAAGATTTTTCTGTGTCTGTTCTCTTTTTGTATAGAAACCACAACTTTTCACTTTTTAAACTTCCCGCTTCTTAGAGAGACAAACTGTCTCCTATTAATGCCCTTCTAGTTAGTTGCCCTTCTTTGTAATCTTGTCCATACAAAATTTTAGAACTGACTGTAAAGAATGGAGGAACAATGTCACTTGGGTGTTTTTGCTGTGAATAAAAACGTGTTAGCAATGAGCAACATTGGTAAAATTAAAAGCAGTGCTATTAATCAGCTGACCCTGCTGTTATTAACCGCAAGTCACTTGTGAACTGGATAATCTAAGCAATTATTAAAGCATGAATGTGAATTTAGCTAATGCTCTCGTCCTCCACATCATTATCTTAGGCATAATCACCCTTTGGTCCTTGAATGTCTTTTTCAAGAATGCTGAAACTCTGCATGCACTTTTCCTTAATGACTTCAAGATGAGAAAAAAATCATGGATAGTATGGATCCTATGTTTTCTGCTATTCCTTTTGGAAGTTTAGAAATTTGTTTTGCCATTCATGAAACCTGAAGTATAAATAAATATCTCACTGCAATAACGAGTCTGTACTGTTATGTGGAGGCTTCACATCCTTAACTATTCAAGGATTAACATAAAATCCTCAGAATTTTTGGTTTAGATCATGCAGTGCTTACTCATGTTGACAGAAGTTTATTTACATTAATTGTTCAGGAGGAAATGGGTCTTATAAATATAACTTGGTAGGATTCCTTGTGAGGAAGAGGATGATTCTTTACTCTCTACAACTGTCTTCTCCCATCTTCAATGATGGGAATTGAAATACTTGTACAGTAAACTGCTACTTAATGAGGGTAAAAGTTTTCTATTAGCAAATTGCAGTGCTTCTAAAATGTGACAGTGTTTTACTGTGTGTTCAGATAACAGTATTAATCTGGGTTACTGTACTTTGATGTAATCAGCCCTTTATTTTTTACACTACAGAGGTTTAAGCCTCATGGTGTGTTACAATTAACCTGTAAACTTTCTGCTTACCCAGTTATCAGTGATATCAGTTAGGGATGTTTGTGATGGTGCTTTCTTGTGAGAGAGATCTTTTTTTTTCTCTATGGTTTAATATTATACAGTATTTTTTAGTGCTAAGCATTATGCAGGATTTATGAACATCAAACTGCATTTTTGGTTTTTAAGAGTCACTTGAAACCTGATTTTGTCTAGCTGTGACGGATATGCTCCTTTCCCAGCTCAACCTGACCTGTGCCTTACATGTAGCCCTGTTCAGTTGCTAATCACCAGCAATTTATCTAATCCTGGTAGGTACCCCCATTCTGATTTCTTTTCTCACTTAGACATCAACATAACAGTCCTGAAGGCAGCACCCTGACAGGGAGATAAGGCTAGCACACTAGCCAAGGTCTTTGAAATTAAAAATATGACTACAAGTCAATCAACTTCTCCCATAAATACACAGACAGGCCGAGAGCCCCCCTTGAGCTCTCCTGGCATGACAGCGGCCTGCACATCAGGACCTCCCCTTGGGCAGGGATTCCTCTCAAGGATACTCCTTGAGGCTGAGAGATCCCTTTCCATGACAGATTTGTGGTAAGTGAACATAGCGCGCATTCTTTAACTTTACTTTGTAACTGTGCACATAAATCCGTAGTTATAAACTGTTGACCAGGCCTGGGACTAGGATTGGATCCAGCCACACCCAGACTCCTCTCAGAAGGAGCCTGGAAAGCAAGGGGGTCCAATCTGAACCTCGTGACACAACGGGAGGGTATCGCAATAAAATTGTGTATTATCTTGAGCCTCCATGCAGTGAATAATAAGTGATCTTGCCATAGAATCTCGTGAAATCATTATTCATATTAATAAATCATATTGTTAGTTCTTCATAAGAGTGAAGTGTATTTTGTCACTCACTCCCGCCGCCACTCGTTCCATGACACTTGCTTAGCACTACACGTCAGGTCCTGGTGTTGGAACTGTGTTTTAATTGATTGACATTATTAGTAATAATGCAATAGTAAAAGTCCAAATTGACTCTTAATGAGTCACTAATCCAGCAGTTAGTCTGCGCAGCCCATCTCCTAATCCCTGGATGTCTGTAGTTCATTTCAAAACCATGGAGAGGAAAATCATGTATTCTTCTAGAATAAACTTCAAGTTGTTTATTCCCTAATTAAATTTCTCATTTTCAAGGAATATTCACATCTTAGGATTCATATCTCAAAACTGCCTTTTTTTTTTTTTTTTTTTTTTTTTTTTTTTTTTTTTTTTTTTTTTTTTTTTTTTTTTTTTTTTTTTTTTTGTGATAAATGCACAAGATCATTATTATCATCCTCCTTAAATTAAAACCTCTTACTTGCCAACTTGCTTCAAACTACTAATGTCCCTGGACTATTCATTTTATTAAATCCTGCCAGGCAGACACTTCAGCAAAATCCACCACCAGTTGTGATGAATCTCGACAAAGACTGGCCAATTTTAAGGTTCTGAATCTACATAGAACTCACAGAGGAAGCAATCTGTGAGCATTGCTTCATGTATATTAAAAAAAAGAAAAAGAAACTCCAGAATTAAAACATTTGTTTGGTTTTCTTCTTGTTTAAATCCAAAGTGCTCTCCCTCAGGTGTGTTCCATATTTGCTATGTATCATATGGAACAAGTATTCAAAGCCTGGTATTTAGAAGGGGGCAAACCTAAATTTCACGTTTCCATGCATAAATGTGCACAGCAGCCCCTCTGTGATGATTCTGCTAAGCCTTTACTCACATCATATTAAGAGTTAAGCAATGTTTCTGTACAAACATGATAATGTTAAGCCTTCCTCAAACAAACTGATGGAGACACAAACCACTCAAAATAAAATGAGTAAAGGGAATGGTGGCCTAAAGAGCTGTTTCTTCACTTTAAATGGACAAAAAGCAGTTAGACCACCATTGTGCCAGGCACTTCAAACAAATTTCCATGAATGGACAGGGTGGTCAATCCAAAAGTTTATCCTTGCTGTTACCAAGCTGTTTGCTGAATTTCAATGCATGATTTTGGCTCGGTTAATTTTCTATACTATTCTCAGAGCTATCACTTCATCCTGTAAGCTCTTTGGATTGCGAGAAACTTCTAGCAACCATGTGTATGTGTGGATCTCCTCAAAAGGTGAGGTTAATCCTGGCCCCTTGGTAAGGATTGTAATTGCTATTGTAATATAAATAACAAACATATAGAAGGATTGGATGAATTAGAGCATCAGGTCTACGTTCAGTGCCTATTTCTTCCTCCTTGAGCTCATGTTTTAAAATCATTTGACAGAATGTTCTACAGGAGACATAGGTTCAATGTAACCTTCAATGTAACATTCATAGGCTCAGTGTAACTTACAGCAACAGCAGGTGTGACTTTGGAAGGCAATAATTTAGGATGGAAATTTATTTCTGCTTTGTGATCAATGTAGACCAACAGATTGATATTTCAAAGGCCATTAACAATTTCTGGATAAAGCAAAGTGTTAAAATATACAGCTGAGAATCATTGTTTCTTAAATGAAAAAAAAAAAAAAATCAGTTCCTTGCTATTTTTATTCCATTTCCTATTACTACCAAAATAGGGAGGGGTTGTGTGTATGTAATTTATTGATCCAGGACAGCTCAGCAGAGATGCAGCATCTGGTTGCTCAATGAAGTCTCTCATTTCACCCAATTTTCCAGGTGGGTTGGCTAGAAAATATAAATATAAACTTGATAAATATCAACCACTGTTTCTGTATCCAAGGAATTAATTTCCCAGCTCCACTGTGAAGACCACACAGTCATCAAGTGCACACAGAAAACCAGCAAAAAAACCACTGGTTTGCAGTATTGTACTGGCAGCAGCAGCACTCACCTCTAACTCTTCTCTTTCCCATTTCATTTGAGAAATATGCAAATGCAAGGTTGTTAAAGTAGCTGTTTGCAGAAATATTGAATCAGTAGGGGGGTTGTCCTGCTGTCCTGGCTAAATTCCAGCTCTGATAATTATGATCTACCTAGCTAAATTCTCTTGTATTTTTTTAACTGACATTTAAACTGCAAATAAAGATTCCTCACAAATTGTTCTTTGGCTTCTAAGCAAAGACTTGCTTTGCACGTGCTTTATTTTCTGCCTGATTCCCCTCTGTAAAGAAAAGGATGCACAGAGCTTTGCTTGTATAAATATGTTCTTAAATTTACAAAATATATGTTGAAAAATAAACCCTGGCAGATCTACTTGTGGTAACCCTGAGCTCTTTTTGGTCATGTAGAAAGCAAAGACTGAAATGAATTTTTTTCCAAGGGAATATATAGCTTCCTCTCACTGGGCATTTTAATAGGGAAGTATTTCTGTTCTCTTGTATGAGGAACCATATAAAAAGCAACTGTGATAACTCCTCTGACTAACTGGGAGGAGGCTTTAGGATTCATGATTTAATAATGTGCTGATTTGGCACAGCTATAGAAAAGGAGGACTGTTGTGAGGCTGCCACTGAACCAATTTTGTCTGAACGGTAGGGATTGGCTCTTATATATTGAAGCCAAGTGAGAGAAATTTTATTCTGTCTTCCCTAAATGTATTCATAAGAGAAGGATTTATCTTGTAATTAAGTCTCCTTGCAAATAAAGATCCATTTTAAAATATTGCCTCCTAGCGTCATTCTTCACAAAGTCTGATCACAGATTGAGTGACGCAGACCACCTATGTGTACTGAATTTAGTGAAAGGGTCTACTGTAATAAACAGTATATCTGAAATATTAAATCAGAGAAAAAATATGTTCGAATATGTTCGTAGATTGATCTTTAGCCTTTCAACTATTTGAAACTCAGTTCCTCCAGCTGCTAGTGTAAGAATGAAAATTATATTGGCCACGTCAAATTAAGGAGCTCATACTCAGACTCTAAATAACATGCAATCATGAGAACCTTAATCATATAAAGACTTCAGCTTCATTTTACACATGGAGGACCAAATTCATCTCATATTACTTTAGACATTGACCTGAATGTCCATTTTGGGATCATAGTGAATGCAGAGAGGTTCTAACTCTATTTAGGAAATTTTGTCTGTTTAAAAGCCAATGGTGATCTACTCAGCGTCGTTTTCCTGAGCCTTAGCACCATTTTCAAACTCCTTTTGAACTATTAGAGTTTTTTTTTTTTTTTTAAAAAAAAATATGCTTCATTATATTAGGCTGCCTTGTTTTGCAAAGCAAATCACATGCTGAGCCCTTTGCAGATTTAGAGTCTCTTGTACAAACAAACTGTAAGATGTGATTGTAATAACATTTTTCTCCTTCTAAATAATGTTGCTGTCATTATACTGTTTTATACATATATATATAAAATATTTTATTATACATATATTCTGTCATATACAGCCATTATTTAAGAATACTTCTAAAGATGGGGTAATTTTATGAACTTTCCTTTGATTTCCATAATTTTTTTGTTGCATTTTACTCTCCTTTTATTTTTATTTTTTTTCCACAGATACATGATAAAGTACAGTAAAGTGAGGCTCAAGATTTTCAGTTTGAGCTGGATTGCAATAAAATCTATCTTCAGTAGCTTCATTTTTATTTACCAAAGCAATCAGCTTCCTTACCACTGGTAGATATTTTACAGTTGACATACTTTATCTCTAGACCTCCTAATTCCGACAAAATCAACTTTTCACATTAAAATATAGAATTGCAATAAATACGAAAACTAATTGGCTTGAAAGAATGCATTAGTAATATACTACTGGGTCATTAATCGGTGTCTGAGCTTCTAGAAATGCAAAAAGAAAATATTCCGCTGACTTGTAAACCACATATGAATAATAAATAGAATGGAGATTTGGCTGCTAAGATAAAACTATCATGCACTTGCCAACCTGACATTTAAAGAATATGTCAACAATTTAAAAGCTTCCCATATACCAGTGAGATACTTATTCCATCAGGACTTTATTAGAATCTCAGATTTGCTGACACATTTCTGATTATGTTAGCCCTCTGCAGGTTCTTGTTTATTATTTTAATCACTTTAGAGCAAAATAAATCTGTTCTTTGCATTTGATAAAGACCCTGCATTTTGTAAGCGGTATTTATTTCCTTCCAGATTTGCAGTTGCTGTTTGCTGGATTTTTAGTAATCTTTGTTTTGTGTCCCAACAGAAATTAACATACAAGAGAAGATTAGGAGATTTCTCTGTTTCTGATATTTTGACTTTTTCTATGCTACACTCAAATTACTTGTTAAATACAAGTGTCCCCAAAGCCTGAGTTAGTAAGATGGGTAATTTTTTTGTTGTTGTTGTTTTCCTGCTGCATAGATTGTAAAAAGAAGCAATATATTTCTAGCCCTTCTTTTTTACTGAAAAAAATGCAGATATCTATAATATCCTCTCCTGTACTGGTCAAATTATTTTGCATGCCAAAAGAACTGGGGAGTGTGTTCAAACTGTTCTGCTATTTCTTTATGTCTTAAATTCCTTATTGCTATTATTTCCTGTTTTTCCTTTATCTCACTATATTTTTTCAAATAAAAACTGCTATTTTGCATTACTTCTATAGAACTGTATTGATCAATAATCTAAGTAAAACTTTACAATGAATCTAAAAGTAAAACTTTAGAATATATGCATATGACATATACATATATTCTCTCTGTATATATATATTATATATATGTACACATATAATTTTCAGTATGTTTCAGAGATCTTACAGGAATTTGCACCTTGAACGGAAATTCTACTTTCCTCTATAAAAATAGGGTCACATTGTACTTGGAAGTAGTTTCAGTCCTTATGTCTAGAAGTTACAATCCAAACAGTGGAAAAAATCAGAGTGAGATCAGAAAAGAGGTTGAAATTAAATTTATAAGGCAGTAAAATAGCTTAGTGGGTCGCTGTGCTACTGGGCACAGGAATGCTTCCAATTGGCTGTACATGGCCAGCAGACACAAACCTTGGATGCATACCATCTCCACCTGTTCCTATGGAAGTAAAACCATGTACCTGCAGGCAGGAGAGAGGAGAGTTTATTGAATCCCAAGCAGAAGCCCAAACTACAAACCTGTGAGGTTAGGATGCTGCGAAATACAATAGCACAAAGGGACAATCATAATTTATGAGATTTGGAAAGAAGAACTAAATACTAAATACTAAATACTAAACACTAAATACTAAATACTAAATACTGCAGCTGATTCCCAGGGATCAAGACCATTAAGTAGAGGCCCTGATCTTTACTTTCTAAACAGGCTGTTTAATGGAAATAAGCAATTAGCAGTTTTACAAAATGTGAGGTCTTAGATTTATAGGTACTGCCATCTAAATGGCTCACCCAGTCCATTTTCAGCACTGGTATATATATAAAAAAAATATACCAGCATAACTGTGCTTGGAAAAATACTATTATTTTCTTGTACTATGTTAGCACCAATAATATAGTAATAATCGACATAACATATAATAAGACACAATCTGAGAATGTAGTCTAAGACTTAGGAAGTGTCAAGGTTGTAGGACAAAATATAGAATATGTTCTTTTGTAAAATAAATATTGGCTGTCCTAACTGACTTTCCAAGTACCATCAAGAGTTGGCAGATTTTTGACATGCTACCCAGAAAGGTACCTTGAAAATATGTGAAAGAAAAGAAAGTAGCAGCCTTATATATCAGTTTACAGGATTTGATCCATATTTAAGTTTTAGCTTTAGGAAATAAAATAATGAAAAATGAAAAGGGAAATTGTTCAGAAGGAAAATACATGGGCTCTATCTCCAAACCGTGTCAATCAGATGGATTTTCTGTTCCTTCAACATTTGTGAATCAGATTCTCAAAGGCAAGAGAGAACACATGTCCATGAAGTAAAGGCTTGTAAAGATCTTGAAAATGAAGGAAAGAAAGCAGCATGCATTTCCAGAAATAGCAAACTAGCTCAAAATCAGCAGGAAATATTAAGAGGAAAAGAAAAAGGAACTGAACTTCAATGTACATAACAAAGCAGTCTATGTTCCTGAAGAACCTTTCTTCTAGAAGACACTGAAGATTTTATATACAAATTTAACATTAATCTTCGTTCTCTTCTATGTTTGAGCTCCCAAAATGGTATGTCTTGGAGATACCAAAAAAGACAAAGGAGAGAAAAATCAGACAAGTTTTTGGAATGAGAACAATGAAGAAAAACAGGACCATGTTTTAAAATATTTAAAATAAATGTAGATTATTATAAACTCACAGGGAATGACATTTGTTGATATTCTTTGGTGTCTTTGTTGAGATGTTACTCTATCAGATTTTACTAGACTGTTCAAATAATTCACGTTATTTCTAAACTCAATGAAAATACAAATTTAATGAAAATACAAGAATATCTTTTCCATTTTTGATATTTGAATTTTTTCACCTTAATTGTCATTCATTATCAAATACGCATATACCCCTCTATAGATGAAAAGAAAGTGATACAAATTCTTCTATGTTTTAAATATGTGCTTTCCTAGAATAAAGCAGTGTAACTGTTGTAACAAATTAATGGTACATGAAATAATTGTACAATCATCTTTTCCCATATTTTCAAAACCTGATTCTCAGGACTCAGAACACCACCCAGCTGCTGAAGTGCACCAGCAGGTGGATTG
>VZSG01001366.1:34751-52220 GCA_013398315.1 Nothoprocta pentlandii
TAAAAGAAGGAACCCATTTCTGAGACCCAGTATGTTGGGTTTTCCATAAAAAAAAAAATTCCACATTGAATTTTCCATAAAACTACTGTATTTCCAAAATGGATAGAAGTGTACCTATGCTATAGTAAATGAGAGAAGTGTTCATCTCCAATCTCCAGCCTTGTAAAGTATTTAAAAAAAGCAAGAAAAAAAGGAAAAAATACAGTAAAAGTGTTAGTAGCTTTATGGATGGTCTATATTAAGCTTTGGAGTTCTTTTTCCTCAACCCAAATCTATTTTTCATCTGAAAAATTCTGTACAGTCAGGCAGGTCATCCATCATAGAAACACTTATCAGACGTAAAGCAATTAGAGAGTAGCTGTTGTCCTGAAATAATGAAGGGCTGATTGTATGCATCTATAGCTGAATAATGAAATATAAAAGGAAGAGTCATTGGAAAAGTGGATGAGGGAAAAAGTTTCTTATCATAGCTCAAAACTAGGTCTCTGTTTCTTGCAGGAAAGAAAAAGGAGAATGACATTGTAACTTCTCTTAGTTTCATGTTATGGGGGCCATATATAGGTAGTATATACATACACACACATTATATACATGTGTAGTCACTGTACTCCCCCAATATTTCTTTTTATATTTTGTCCATATTGTTTTTGTAATTGCCTGTTCAGTTTGAACATGCAAATATAAACACATAAATCCACACATCAATGGTACAACTAACTTCTGGAAACACATGACCCCCTTGTCATCTTATAAACTCGTCTTGTGTTTTTGACACTTACACAAATCTCCTAATAACTTAATGGTGAGTCACCTGAGCAAATGAGAAATGTTTTACAGTGACAACCAACTGCCTCATTTTTAGGTCCTATTCACTCCCTCTCATTCTTTGCTCCTTCTTGTTTGGCTGTGATTTAAACTTCAGGAGACAGAGAGGGAGGTTAAAAAATAAATTAAAAAGTAAAATAAAAATCCCAGTACCAGATAGATCTTCCCGGACCAATGACCTCCAAATAATTCTTTGAAAATTCCCTGCATTCCTGCATATAGACTCAAATGATTCAGATACTTTTAAATATTATTGAAAAAAAAGATCCTCCAGAAATATCAATATTTGGTCAGTCATCACTACTGATTATTTACTGATAAAAAATATATAAAAAAAAGACTTACATGTCAGTGAAGGGAAAAGTTTATTAGTTAATTAAGGGGGTGGACAGCTGCTATTAAGAAAGAGTAAGGATGAATTTTAACAGCTATGATTCATAATGTCTGTCAAGATGAAGAAGATGAGTAAATAGACAGAAATATTAAATTCAGAGGATGAGTTGTCCTGGTTCCATTGACTTCTATTTAAGGTTTTTTGCCTTAAGTACAAGCACATTGCCTGTTTCCATATTCCCAGCACAATGATAAGTATAACCACATTCCGCATTGAATTATTCATAAATAAAAATGTAACAATGTCTTGTTCTTGCTTTAGATATTTCAGCTTAAAAGCAAATGCCCCTGTTTCTGTAATTTTTTGCCAGTGTTGAAAGATGAATATTCACTGAACAGCAATTGTTCTTTGATGGAAACAAGTGCTGACCATCTACCTGAGATTTCAGTTTGGGAAGACAGGAGTTGTATTACAAGGGAATAACACAAAGATCTTAAACCTAGAACATCTTTACTAGATGCTTCAGTAATTGGCCTCTCATTAAATTTTATGGGCTAATGGTGTCCAGCATTCTACAGAATATCTGAATTTGTGTCCTTACAGTCTCCTATGTTTGGTTACAAAATAGACAAAAATGTATAAATATACAAAAGAGATGTCATTGTCAAAAATGCTGAATGAAGGCAGGGTCCACATTACAGAAGAGAACAGCTATTCCAGACACATATAGCTGCTTTTAAGGACATTAAATACCTTACTTAGATCTATAGGTGCTTTCAGTGCATTGGGAGGGATTCTAGAAAGGACATCTAGTTCTTTATGTTTGTTTATTCGTTCTGAAGTGGAAAAGACTTATCTTTTTCTTGGGGCCTTACAGTCTTTAGCTTCCAACACAGCCAGCAGCTTGGAACTCTGTTGCCACTCAAAAGACTTACTCCCTTATTTCTCTTGTGTCTGTCAAGTATTATGTAAACTACTGTGTGAAAAAAAAAAAAAAAGCACCACGTGATTAAATCAGTTCAGCATGAAATCATAAATATTGTCAGCACTTCCCATTTATATTGCAGTTTTACATTGTTCTGAGTCTTTGTTGATGAGATGTTAGTTGCCCTTTTCATAAGAAGGTTGATTTGTTCTTCATAAACACTGTAAGGTCTCCTATCAGCTGAGAGTTTGTACTGAGGAAGGTGGACATTTCTTTCAGTGGTTACTACAGAAACCAGCATCCAAGAATTTTGAATGTAATGTCTGAGCGTTCTAATGACTAATGAGTAAAGTGGGAAAATTATGTCACTTATTTACAATTAAAATATACAGAGGGAAATATAAAAGTATAAAAAGCTTGATATAATTATAGCTAATATAATTAAAAACAAACAAAAAAAGCTAATATAAGCATACCAATATTGATTTGATTTTATACTTTTCCTAATATTCTACAGAAAGCAAAGAATATATTCATCAGGATTTATATTCAGAAGGACTCTATAAAAGTTTAAAGAAATGGCTTGTAACTGTGGTGACCTGGAGCCTGTCAAAAAGTAAATAAAATGAAGTTTTGTATGGCTGGATGTATCATGTAATGTATCTAGCCATAACTTGCCAAATAGAGACTCAAAAACAATATAAACATTGGTGCAGGAGAATAACCAGAATAAACATCAGCTGAACAGAGTAGATGGCAACAGTAGCTCCAGGGATAAAACTCAGCAGAAGTAAAGATACTTGTCAGGTAAGACCTTCCATCGTTGTGAAGTGATAAGAAACATTGAAACACCACCAATCAGAGAGGCAAATGTGTCCTTTCCTCCTCCTCTTTTTCTTTTTTTTTTTGCCTGCTAAGAAGTCATGAAAACATTTAGCATAGCAAGAGAGAAAGAGAGAGGGAAAGAGAGAAAGACAGAAAGACACTCACACTTAAAGTTCTTACAAGACCACAGTGCTTTCTGCATGTTTTATACAAAATGGTAAAAATGTGTGGCTTATTCTATTAGAATTAAGTGGCTATAAAAAAGAGTCATCTCGAGGTCATTTCTGGTTCAGAACACCGATAATTGCTGGAAATGGGAATGAAAGTCCAAAGAAATCATTTAGTCATAAGTTTACCCAGGAACGTCAACTACTGAGCATTAGTGAAGGAGAAATATCTAACATATACTGGCAAATAGTTCAACGTATTTATATTTTTTTCTGTTTTTTTATTAAGTGAAAGTCCGAATAAAGGTGTCAGAATTTTTTCATCAGATTTCAATTCAAGTGATAATTACTCTCTCTCCCTTCCACATAATTTCCAGTATTGTTCTAGTTATTAATTAAATAAATTTTAAAAAATAGTCATTCTAATACTTATTTCCTCCAGATTTAGTGTTATGCAAACAAACACAAGGGCAGTACATGTGGGGATAGTATTTTTGAACAATATTAATCATCATTTCTGATGCTTTTCAATCATTTTGAAAGAGAATATTCTGTTTTTGAAATGACACATTGCTAGGTGAAAAAGCTTCTCTCTTTTGTTCAGTCTTGCTGTATGCATTGATGACTAGAATATTAATGCAATAATTTACATCTGCATTATCTTTATGGTTATGTATTATAATAACTTAATGGAGTGGAAATGCATTGCAGATGGACAGATAAAACCTGCCTGTGAAAATTAGACAAGATGTGGAATTTCTTTGGGTAGACAATGTACTACGCTACTGAAGGGCGATTGGTTGTGTATATTAATATCAGTCTAGGCTTTCCTGCCCCTCCATATTCCTTTTCATGTCCCATGTTTCACAAGTGACTTTGCCAAACCACACCTTGGATAGAGGCGGTGTGATAGCTGTATAGTTCTGAATGAAAATAAAATGGATATTTTCACTTCTTATTAGTTCACATAGTCACAACTGTTCCCATTTTTTCTAACATTCATAAACACTTGAGATTAGCTTTTTTTTTTTTTTTTTTTTTTTTTTTTTTTTTTTTTTNTCACTGGATGTTTATCTTCTGCCAGGCCAACTATTAGATAAGCAAGAGTAGCATCACTAATATTTTCTGTGATAGGTAAGATTATAACAGGTATGACACAAGTAAAACTGTGCAGAATACTCTTGGTACTTCTTGGAAATGCTATGCTAGACAGAAAGAGAATATAAGGAACCAAATATCATAAATGCTTTGAATGGATGACATTATGATGGAAGATTAAAGATGAAGGAAAAGTATCCTAATGGTTCTCTTGCAGTAACACCTAAATCTAAGGCAAACTTTGAGGCAGTGAACTTGTTAGCTCCTGTATACAATGGGGGATCTGTAGATTATCTTTAGACAGGAGACGAGGAAAAAAAAAGCCCAGAAGTTGAGTGGTTTTTATAAAATCAAAAATTAAATAGCAAAGAGAAACTAAGACTCATGAATTTCTCTTTATCATCCCATTCATTTATAACTCCATGCATTTATTAATTTAATATATATGTATGTCCCCTAATTTACTGTCCTCAAATTATTATTCTCTGAATTCAAGACCTTCCA
Organism: Nothoprocta pentlandii; assembly: GCA_013398315.1. NCBI lineage: Eukaryota > Metazoa > Chordata > Aves > Tinamiformes > Tinamidae > Nothoprocta > Nothoprocta pentlandii. Next base: position 39,430 of record VZSG01001366.1, read on the forward strand.
AAAACTCTAAGCATATTTCATTAGATTTGTGCCAGCAGCAAAATCAAATACCTTTAGAATATAGCCACCCTGAAATTTCTTTTCAAGAAATCTCCCTTGGGACTTGTTAAACTGTCCCCTTGAGAAGTTTCTGAAACTTCCACGAATACTATTTTTCATCCAGGAATTATAGCTCTCCATAGAATGCTTCAAAAGTCACTTAAGTTTTTTGAATCAGAGGAATAAAGAGATGTAGAAGATGATTCAATTAACTTCACTGATACAGGTACATCAGGAAGAGATGCATTCTGCTACAAAAATCTTAAGTCATGAGTAGCTTAGTCATGAGTAGTTTAAGATGTAAGTGCTCATAGCTGAATGATGCTAAGATAGTAACCAAGGTTGGATCTGTGTTCACATAACTTGTTTTGTTTATTTCAATGGCAAAAAGTAGAAAATTAGATTGGTTTATCACTAAGCAATATGTAGTGTGTACTCTAGAGTTTCACTGTCTTTTAAAATTCTGTTAAAAAAGCATGGGTTTATCAAATTTCCTTTTAGACAATCCTGCTCTTCTCATCCCTCTTCTATTATTTATATAAGTACATGGTTTAAGAATTTGAGGAGTAAGTAGTTAGACATTAGAACACTGAAAAGTAATGAATAAATCTAAAATTGTTTCCATTCCAGAGACAATAATTTCTACCAAAAAAAAAAAAAAAAGAAAATGCTGGTAATAGTACGCTTTCCATTCTTGGTTCTGCAATTGGTCATGCATCAGAGAGAAGTTTGCACGTGCATTGCAATCTGAGGAAGACATATTGTATTGTAAGAAGCATTAATAAAAGGTCATCTGGGAATTTGCATGCTTTCTCAATTACCTTTAAAGGATGAATGTGAAAAAACTCTTTTTTTTTTTCCCAATGATGGAAAATTTTAAGATACACCATCATGCAAAGTAACCTAATATGGAGGAAAATAAATCAACTCTCAGACTTTATTACTTATTGCACAAGCCAGAGAACAAATCCATTCAGCAAGAAGGATAACAAGTAACTAATCAGATTTCTGAGATTCCAAATACTTAGGAGGGCTGAAGAATCAATAAGTGTTTTGGGAGACTTTGAAATGAAACAGAAAATCAGAAAAAAAAAAAAAAAAAAAAAAAAAAANCTACTTTGGAGACTTAGGACTTTTGTAGAAAGCTTATAGCTCTTATTAGTCACAGAAATAAAATTTATTAAATAAACAAACAGGAACACCAGGAACTGGTTTATTCTTGGTATAGTTTTTCTAACCCCAAAATAATTATGCCCTAACGGGAATAAGTTTCACCTTCCTGCCAAAAGCAAGTGAGATACAGCTATATTTGGAGGAAGAAAAGCCCCATGAGTGTATAAGTAAGTTTATGTATGCTTGGAATTTGTCCTGTAAGAACATCTGCAGCGTCTATATTTAGAGGATCTAATTTACTAGCAGAAACAACATTAATTTAAATATCTAGTGACAAAACTATTTATAAATACAAAACATTCTTCCTATCTCTGGAATCAAATTATATTCTCACTTAGTGTAGTTTCAAACATGAGAAATTGAACCTAATTTCCCAGTACACCACTATAAAATATAAGTAAAATGTGACTTCCAATAGATTTTTATCATTTTCATTTTGAAATTGCTCATAAAGTTTGCTGTGGTATATGAAGGCAGCTTTTGCATTTATTAGGTTTTTTTTTTTACAATTTGCATGCACACATTTGCACACTCGCACATATTGAGCACATATGCACACTTTATTAAGAAATACTAGTTAAGAAATTTTGATTACATGTAAAAAAATGTTAAAATGTATCTGCATATTGCAACCAGCTTAATTAATGAATTAATGAATGAATGACTGAATTCATGGAGATATCCATTCGAACATTGTTTTGATGTGGTCTAATGCATCAATTAATCTTATTCTCAATTTCTACATTTGGGAGGAAGTCCACAGGAGAAAGACCACTTGTTGAAATTTGGTGGGAGCCTAACACAAGATTGGATCTGCTCTGATTTTGGGTAGTCAGAGATATTCTCCTCATCTGTCATTTTTCTGATGGCTCCATAAGACTATGGTTACAAAAGAAATAATTTGTTCACTGGAGTATTTTGTTAAATTAATCCTTTTTTTTTTTTTTTTTTGTACTTGTCATTTTGAGGCTTATTGCTGGTTCATTTGACTTTTCTGTTTTATTGGGTCATAAAAGGAAGAGTTTGAAAGAGCATATTGAAGACTGAGAATTAACTTTATAGAAATATTAGCTATTTCTGTTCATAATTTTTTTACTAAAATTTGGATGATACTAAGACTTAGAGACCAAAGTGGTCCTGGAGATTATTTATAAAAAACATTTTGACATCCATGTCAATAAACTACCTTTTTCTGCTATAAAAAAGAACCATTAGAAACCCTTTTCTGTGGTAGCTATTGGAACAGGAAGTTTTCAGGTATGATTTATTTCACCTGGTTGTAGGCGTCTAAAATATAGCTATCACAGCTATGATGGCTGTTTAGACTCCCATTATGGTTAATGTAGTCCAATCAATACAGTCAATAGAGTTTAATGTGATTAATTTGAACAAATGTGTTTACTTTAGGGTGAGATCAAACCCTCAGACCACAATTCTGTTGATTTTATTGACTACCATCTACTGACTCTAAAGAGAAACTCAGAGTAATTTGGTCAGGTCTCTCTCTGTTGCAGACATCCATGGTTAGTTAAATAAACCAAAGGGTTTGTGATGCTCATAATCACACAGGAAGACTTTAACAGGCAGATCTTCTGGATTATAGAGTAGGGACATTTCTTTCTGAGTTATTCTAGTTTTGGTTTGGTTAATAATTGGTGGAAGGCAATGAAATAGAACCTCAAAAAAATGGTGATATTTTTGGGGAAAAATAAGCTGGAAAAACAAAAAGGTGCTTTCATAACACAGTATAAATGTCTTATCTTCTTCTTCTTCAAAAAAATATTCAGCGCTCATATGGACTTCCTCAGAAATGCTCAACCCTGATTTATGTATAGAATGAACACTGGAATACAAAATATTACAGGTCTCACCAAACGTTACTCCATAAGCTTATGGCAAGCAGTGTTCTATCAGCAAGGAAATTAAGATCTGCAATTTGAATCAAGAGGGAAATAAGATTTTCCCAAGGTTGTATAAGTCTGGTGGCAATGAACCTTACTATTCCCGAGGTAAGAGATACCCCTGGTCCCTGTAATTTCTGGAGGTAAAGTAAGTAACAATTTAAATTACATAAAGATCTTCCACATGCGTTTTTTTCTTCCTTTTTTTTTTTTTTTTCTTCTTCATCTCACTTGATACCTTCTCTCTTTTTGTCACTATACACCTGTTGTCTTTACATCTTCTTTACTCCTTTCTCATCTTTATAGGTCACTCATAATCTGAATAGGCATCTATTTTTCCAGCTGAAAACTCTGTGAATTTCTCCTGGCATGGAAGACTTTCTACAGCTTTGGTCACATATCTTCTTTCTTTGTATTTTTTTAACAGCTTTATTATATCCTTTGTAATAGCATAACAACACATCTCTCATACTTGCATCATACTTCTACGTTCAAATGAACAATTCACTTAATAGCATTGAACTAGAAGATAATTATTTCATTATAAACTGATTTTACAACTCAAGTTCTAATGGACAATCCAATCTGTAATAATCATAATTGTTTTGGGGGTTCAGAAATTTCCAAGGTAGCTGAGTCTGTTCAGGATTTCATATTTCCTGCCGGGGTTCAGGGTCCTGTGAACATATTTGAGCACAGATTACCTACTTCCTTTCCTGGAGTATCCAGCAATTGTTCTGTTTTTGGCCCAGAAACTACTGCAAGAGCTGGCATTACCCTCCACCAGAAAGTGCTTTCAAAAAAACTTTCAGATCGGTCTTTACTTTTCTGGGGTAGTGCAAAGAAGACAGATGCAAGAGTTTCTTAATTTATCATGCTGTACTTTTAGCACAAGAACTGGAACTCCTCTGCCTCTCCTTCCAGAAAAGAAAAAAAAAAACAAAATCCAGGCAATATTTTCCCTCTCAGACTATCCTTGTTTTTTTTTTTTTTTTTTTCAGTGTCACTAGTGAAAAATTCACCTACAGATATATCTATATATCTTTTCACTTTAAAAATGATAGACCAGTTTCTTTTGGCTTTTCAAAATATTTTCATACATCTTTTGCATTCCTCATCTCTCCAGCTCTTTTTCATGTTTCTACGTTCCTTATTTTTGAGAGAAAGCAAGATACCATGAAACAGTGTCACTTCAGGTAGCAAGCTTCCTGTCCCAAAATTTTCGGATATGACAAAGAAGGGTTCTACTGCAGGAAGACTATAAATCCTTATATATACTTATACCATATTCTCTAGTCCCTTGCAGGGACTAGAACCTGAACTCTTTTGGGTATATGGATCATCTATTTTACTGCCCCTTCATATGGTCTCTTTGGAGAAGCTGGGCTGAGCTCTTCCCTGTGTATGAAACCTTGTACTTAATGGCTACTTCACCAAGTATCATGCAAAAATAACCTTGGTGGAAAGAGCCACCATATGTTCCTCTCAGAGAACATAATCACTCCATTAAACTAGTTAGAAACTAGTGCTCCTGCCTTAGTTTTAAGCTATTCACATTCATTTGCCGTTGCTTTGTCACTCCCATATTACTACAGCCATGGCTAATAGAAAGTAACTCAGACAAAGCTATTTCTCTGACATTGAAATTCAGGAGCAAGGAGACTGAAACAATATTATTCAGTAATTACATGCTTTCCCTTTTTTTTCTTACATTTTATTTATATTTTTATCTCGATGAATCTTAATCATCCACCTGCCAACTTTATAATCATTGAGATCTTCTGTTTGAGAGAGACACACTAAATCTTTTCTGGGAAGAGCAGTTAGAAAGCACATTAAAAAAAAAAAAAAAAAGAAAGAAAGAAAAAGACCAGAGGATGGATTGCCATGTTAGCATACGTTTTCAGCACTCATTTATGTTCCTTCTTGCTTCAGCTTCAGTTTGTGGGAGGGAAATGGGAGTAGCGCTGCTTTAAAAGCCATAACCTTTGGAATTAAAACGAGTTCCCAGCACAAACTGAGCAATAAAAAAGCAATCATATCACCAGGCTGCTGGCCCTTATTATTTTAGCGTCAGTGTGATGGGCTTTAAAAGCTTTAGACATGCTGGGAAAGTTAAATACACGTGTTCCATTTAAAACTGACCAGCATTTAAATATGCAGACACCTGCCACGACAAGCAGTCAAGGGATTGCACTTTCATTTTATAAATGGAATAAAACTGCTCACTAGAATGGCATGACATCTGTGCGGATATTTGTTTAGTTGCTAGTGGTGTACTTAATGTAAGGGATTTAGAGCATTAGGTTCAGACAGTGTACTGCACAACTCCCTTCTCCACAGTGACTTGTCTATTGAAGGCAAGATTTAAGTAGTTGAACAAAGTGACTCTTTTGTCTGGCATGAAATAAAGCATACGTGTGCAGGGGTGAGAAGGCTCCAGTTTTTCGTTTCCTGCAAGAAAACTACTGTGTCAGCCGCAGGAGCAGAACATGGCATTCACTCTTAAGAGGTTGACATGAGGACGATGAGGGGAAGAAGACATTCTGGTTCACTGGCCAAATGGAACATAACTTCCTATGGATCTGAGATTTTGAGCAGAGATGCTTTTATTTCCTTTTTGGTCAGGTTTAGTCCATTTTAAAATTTAAACTCAATTTTGATTCAAAACAGAACATTGTCTTGAAACAAAAATATATTTTGTAAATATTTGAACTAAACATTTGGATTTCTTTTTTTTTTATTTTTTTAACTAATATTTCCCCTTTCAAATCACCCACAAATACCATGTGCTTGAGACTGAAATCTGAGCATAATTTCAGTGGTCCTAAATCTTAGGATTTTAGATGCGCTTGGGGAAGCTGAGGGCTAAAATTACTCCGTACCGCACGTTTTCTTCATGGCTAGTTTCCTCCTCTTTCTCCCCATTACATGGTGAAGACACACAGATATGAAGCTAGTTTCAACAATTATTAAAGCAATCACTTCCATCTTTTCTAGGTACTGTGCTTTGTAATGTCCTTTCCCCATTATCCTCCTTTCCCTTATACTAGTGCAAAGAGAGTACTGTGGTATAACATTTATTTATTTATTTATTTAAGATATAACGCTTCCTTTGGTCTTTTCTGTTATGGAAGAGAGACCTACCAACTAATAACTCATAGAAATAATTTTCCAGTGTCTCGTATTTGGCCCTTCATCAAAACTGTCTAGCCTTTATTGCATTCTAAAGTAATAAAATCATTAAAGAAAATTTTGACTGTCTCTATCCATGCTGATTTTTCTTCTTTTTCCACAAAAAAAAAAAAAAAAGAGTTATCTGTAAAAAGACCATCCTCAAATAATAATCTCAAGGTGGATAGCTTATGCTCCTCATCTGTGTCACTGCTGATGTAATTTAAAGAAGCACGAGCCAAAGAAAGGAACAGTGTGAGAGTTAATCAGTTCTATGTTCTCAGATATAATTTGGTATCCATGGATTTTTGTATGGCAAAAATATGAAGATAAATGATTCTCTCTGGTTGTGATGTTGCTAGGAAATATTTTTAATCCCAGAATGGCAAAACAGTACTTTCTTATCTCCCCTGGATATTGCTTAAGTCAACTCCCTAAACTGACTTTTATCTTCTAAATAAGAATATGCAAAATTTATATTAAAAATAAATGGCAGGAAATAAATAACAAATAACATCTAAGCTTGGAGAAATATTTTATCTATTTATTTATTTAAAAAGAAGCCTATACTCTCTATTTATTTGTACAATACTTTGATATATGAGCATTTCATAAGGTTTAATACTTCTCAAAGGAGTAGGGTGTTTTTACCCTATTTCAGAGACAAGGATAAAATCCAAAGATTTGACTTCATTGCAGAGCAATTTGTATCCATGACTGAATACTTAGCACATTATAACATGGCCGTGTTTGGTCTACAGCATGCAAGTCTGCAAGCATGACTGTGTTTTTCTGACAGTTTTCCTTTCTACGCTGAGTTGCTGGGAAATACCAACAAGACAGTGCAGAAAACAATCTTATTCCATATCACTTTGACTAAACTCTGCCCTGTCATCCCCTGATCCACATTCTTTTCAAGTTTCAAATTTCAAGTCTCATGTTTCATCCTTGTGACAAATTCAATCAATTCAATCAAACAATCAATGAAAAATCAATTAAATCAAATTCAATCAATTCAATCAAACAATCAAACAATCAATGAAAAATATGTTATGGCTCTGTTTTTCTGGACTCTGACCTTTATTCAGCATTCAACAAGATAAGATTCTTCACTGATTCTTTTTGCCTTTTCTGGGAAAAAATATGTCCAGGGATTCAGTGAAAATGTTTTTATTTATAAATTTTCTAACTAAGATTTACTGATAACATAAATCTAAATGAAAGATTCAGAATCCTTTTGGGGTGTTCTTTAGGTATGAATTTATAAGTGTTTTGAAACAGATCCTTTTCTTTATAGGATCTAAGCAACACATGATACCACTATAAGCAATTCAGACACACACCAAATATTCTTTGGGACATGTTTAGAAGTAGAGTAAATCAGCGTATCAACACTAATTTGAAGAATAAACCCATTCATATTTTAGTTCAAAAAATATAGCAGTAATTAATTATTGAAGAGTGACAAATAAAATAGGAACATAAAATTGCCATTCTGCCTCAGCCTGTAAGTGCCTATCCATTTAAGGAGTTGAAATGAGACAAGAGGAAAGAAATTCATAGTGTGCTAATATTTCATCTACAAAAGCCTTTTAAATTCTAGATTGTCAGCACTGAATGGCATGTATAATCTTGTCATTTCATAGTATCCCATGACACACTATCATTAGCTCTTCAGGTAGGCTGATGGAGTTGGTGCCTATTACATTACTATAATACCAACCATCCTATTATGTAATCTCTTGTCATTTTATCAGCTATATATTGCAAAATAAGTTAGTTTATGACCTCCAACTAAATGTGAAATGCCTTATTCCATGGATTAGACTTACAAGATTTGAGTAGGGATTGTATTGGTGAGAAGGTGGTTAAAATATTTAACAAATTGACTTTTAAGAGGTCTGGGTTCACTGAATCTCCCCACCACCTTCTTTTTTTTTTTTTTTTTTTTTTTTTTTTTTTTTTTTTTTTTTTTTTTTTCCTTCCCTATGGCTAGAAACTACTAAAGAGCATCTTTGGAGTTTCAGAGTAATCAAATCTACATGAATAACGGTAAAATCCATAGCAAGACCTGAACACATGGTTGTCTATACTGTAACTTATTTGTACATTCTTCATCATGCTTATTGTCCGGGTAAACTTCAGAGCTAAATGTGGAGCAGAATCATTCTCAGTAAAAATGCTGTTGAGCTGTGTTGTAAGTGACAGATGAAATCAGCCCTTGACCCTGTGTATTTTAATAAAGATGTTAACCGTGGGGTCAAAGCCTTCTGGATTAAATTTTCTCCCAAAGTATTCCCTCAAATTTGCTACTCTGCTGGTCTGTGTTTTGTACTTTTTACTCTATTGCTCATGATCAGTTAGAACTGAGAGCTCCTTTTAATCCTCATGTTGGCTTCTTTTTCTACAGGCATTAGCAATTTATTTGAATGGGACCATAAATTCTTTAGTCTCATTGAATGTCTCATGGGTAAATAGCTTCCTCTTCCCCTTTCCTTTTTTTAAAGAGAGAAGAGAGGAGGTTCTTCTCAGTATCATTTCAAAGCTTTTTTTTTTTTTTTTTTTTTTTTTTTTTTTTTTTTTTTTTTTTTTTTTTTTTTTTTTTTTTNTTTTTTTTTTTTTTTTTTTTTTTTTTTTTTTTTTTTGTCATCCATTGTGTATTCAATTTACTCACCATAGATATAGAGACAGGAAGATCTATAATACAAAGTCACGAGGACTAGGTAGTTATTCTGTATAAACCTGCATAGGACTCAGGAATTTTTCAATATGAAAGCTCAGAAGGAGTGCAAGATAAGCACGTTCTTGTACTTCTGCATTAATATATACTTAAGCATAACAGAAGTAGCACAGAAATGTTATCTGACCACAGACAGAAGGCATACCAGTCCAAAAAGGGCAGGCTTGATCCAACAGCCACTAAAATGAATGAAAAGACTTCTGTGTGCCCTGGATCAGCCTGTAAGCAGTGAATAGCAGATATCCTTAGTGCTGCCAGCACAGCTGCAAGAACAGCACACACAAAAAGCAAATGATGAAGGGAGAGTATTTTCAGCCTGGCATCTGGGTCTTTTGACTGCCATTTCAAAAAAGAGAAGGAGGAGTCTTGTGGAAAATGCTCTGGTAATCACCCTCTTCCTGTCCTATTGAAGGCCACCTCAAGGCTTTGAAAGTCAATTTTTACTCTTTTATTATTATTATTATTATTTTTAACTTTCAGCCAGAGGAAGTTTTGTCAGTAATGAAACTTAGGGAGTAAGAAATGAAGATCTCTGCCCAATAGGTACATCAGCTACTGTGGTAGCTCTGTTAAAAAAGAAAGTTATGGGCTCATGAACATAACAATTATACTTAATCTTGTAGAGTATGTAAAATATGTAAAGTTCAGTTTCAATCTCAGTCCAGTTGACTTCTGTAACATTTTTTTTAGCCCTTACCTGTAACAGGTAGCTTATAAAGCATAAAATGAAAGGTATTTAATTCTTAAAGAAACTGGGGAATTTCAGTCAGAAAAGTACACCTTTGTCAGTGCTTGCCTATGACTTGACTGCCTTGTCCAAGAACTGTCATTTAAAAAAATATAGCGTAGGTAGCCATAAAGTGTATTACAATACAGCCTGTACTTACCTGTTTGCTTTTCAATTACAAATGTTAGAAGAGAAAACTTTATAATTTCTCTTGCTTTCAAAAGTCTAAAATTTACTCCAGCAAATTATTGCTAAAAATTTCAATTCAGAAGAAATCAGGCAACATTTCTAATTGAAATTCCACTTTTTAAAATGTAATGTGCTTGATTTGGAGGCATTGTATCCAACAACTACTCAAATAATATGTATTTTTAAACACCTTACTTCATTTTAAACTCATTTAATGTGTTCTTTTAAATGAAGATGTACTTTGGAATATACTCCCCTCTCCTCTTCTTCTCTTCTTCTCCTCTCCTCTTCTTCTCCTCTCCTCTCCTCTCCTCTCCTCTCCTCTCCTCTCCTCTCCTCTCCTCTCCTCTCCTCTGATTATCCAAGAGTAACTGCCAGAGTTACTTCAACCAGCTTTTGCTTGACAGTTTCCTCAAAGATTTTTTCTAAGTTAATCTACGCAGGAACTGGCTATTGTGTGTTTACATTTGATCTCTCCAAGAACCCCTCAGTGCTGCTGGGATGAAGAAAGAAGACCAGAAATGTTATAGAAATACCTCTCCAGAAGAGTACTACTTTATAGTACCTTGCCATTTACATAGTGTCTCAGAAGCCAGGAGTCTTTGCATGGGGGACAAAGATAGCTCTGTTCCTGCTTACCTGTTTGCTGTAGGGAATACAATTCCCTCTGCCAGCTGGAATATTTGAAATATATGTAGAAACTAATATTAAAAGTAGGATATTTTAAAAAGGGAAATTAATGAGAAATCTAAAAGGGGGGCTCAAAGGCTTGCACGGTACTTTATCATTTCAAGCTATCGTCAGTGATGTCATTTAGCACATATTCTTTTTTTGCCTGAAGCAACACCCTCCAAGCTGTTCAATCGTTTCTTGCCTTTTATCTGCCAGAAGAAAAGGCTCAAGATGGAATTACTTTGCCTATGCAAGTTATTAATTCTGCTAATTTTTAGAATGGCTGAGCTAATTCATTCCACATGCACATGAAGAATTGATTTTAGAGTAGGTAACATTTGGTAGTGATTTATTTTCTCAGATATTTCCCCTGTTGTAAACAACAGTTATGTAATTGAAATTGAATACCTCTTTCCATCATTCTATATTTACTTTGACTATATCACTATATTAAGCTGTTGGTAACTGCAGAGTAAGGCAGCTCAGACCCCCTCAGAACATAAAGCAAAAGATCCTAGTGACCATTCATTTCTTTCAATTTTATCCACAAAAGCTCTTTTCTAAGGTAGTTCCTTAGTTTCTACCCACGATCACATCTTTTCTCCCCCTCATATTCTGTTTGCCAGAGCTGCTCTTCCAATTCCATTGCCTTTTCTGTAGGTGCACAATTTCACACAGTTGCAGCAAAAGTTGCTCCTCTAGAACAATGGTTCCATACTACATACTTCTGTATGAGAGGGTATCTATCAAAATAATTTATTTCCTCCTCATGCATTTCCAGAGATTTTCCTTGTATCTGACAGTGAAGCAAACCTATCTGATGGTCAATATCTAGGGTATCTCTAGAGAAATCAGTTTTACAGCTGTTATTGTGCATGAATTTTTATTCAATGTCTTGATCTTGAGGACATGGGCTCCTTTCCTCCTTTCTATTGGTTTAAAACTTCTCCATGTTTTGCATTTTAGTTCTTGAAGCTGTGTCTTAAAATCTGTAATGAGATACTGTTTATGTTTTTTAACATTTTTTCCCTTTCTTTGTAATTCTTTCTTATATGATGAGATAATTCACTACATTACACTGTTTAATGAAAACGATTCTCCCTTTTCCTCTTAATTAAAGTATTACCTTGATTTTTTCTCTGTTCCTTAGCATAAGACTAAGGGGCAAGGTGCTTTTTGAGAGGAGATCTGAAAAGGGATTAGATGCCTGGATTAACAGGCAGATCTGCTGCTTCAAGTAGTTGTGCTGAAATGTATAAAAAACACAGAAACCACCCAGAAAAGTAGTGCGTTGCTATGCTGATGCTTCAATTTCTTGAAAAGTTAATGAAGATGATTAGATACCTCTAGCGGCTTACAAAATAAATAAATAAATAAATAAATAAATAAATAAATAAATATCATAAAGTGAATTGCTGACACCTAATAAAAAAAAATCAAAATTTGGTCTCGATTCCTGTTCTGTCCTGCATCTATGCGTGTAATGGTGTAGACGTCTGTCCTTAAGATAGCCACTTAAATGAGTAAGGACCACCCTAATAGCTGGTTGAGGTGCTACCTGCCTTTTGCAATATATTCCAGATTTATAATATTTATGAAGTACTTACGTTTTATGTTCCTTCTGAGACCATTCAGTTGAGATCAATTATAAACCTCAAAATTTCCTGGGTCACTGCTCCTAGGACTGATGAATTCAAAGCACTGGCCATGCAAATGTTGATCGGAAGGTGCTTTGTATATTCAGAAAACAAATGTTTATCTCTAATGAGCAGTTTGAGCATTCGGTCAAGATAACAAGAAAACTCCCATAACGTCACAACGTTATTTTTTAACTAACATAAACAATACCAGGAATTGTGAATATAAAGAATGAAGACATGCTGCTTTGGATTCGAAACTCAGCTTTTTTTTTTTTTTTTTCTGAGAGTCTGAACCATGCTATTTTCTAACTTAACCTTTCTCTTCTTCCAAGCAATTTACACCTAGGGTTCTGCCATGTTCAGTAAGACCTGTGAATAGACTAGCCACTATCACCTATTATCTCTGAAACCTTTTCAGTGAATAGGAATAAGAACAGCTAGAAATATCCCCAACTCAGTGGTAAATGACAATGACAGGAGGAGAAGTTTCTTTTTTTTTTTTTTTCTTTCTTCTTTCTTTCTTTCTTTCTTTCTTT
>VZSG01001366.1:56619-81303 GCA_013398315.1 Nothoprocta pentlandii
TTTTTTTTTTTTTTCTTTTAGGAAAGGCTGTCATGCTCTCTAGTGAACACCATGTCTCTCATTTTTTTCTGGAAGACTTCTGATTGGTTTTAAATGCTGTTCTCTGCAATACGATTCTTTCCAAAGTTCAGACAGATACATGCAGTCTTGTATGTCTTCATCATTGAAGATTCATGGTGTTTGGGCTACTTTTTCAATCAAACCAGAAAGTGGATAAATAAAGCGGGGCCAAGGTGGGGGTACTTTCAAGGTCTAATATAACTATTTGTATCTACATATAATTCTATAGCATTCTATAACATATACTGATTGCTAGATTCAAAGACACTTCCATTTAAAAAATAGAAGTATGAAGTCATCATACTATAAAGAATTGTAATAAGGAAGGCAGCAAACTCTTGAGTTTTTCCCTTTTCATTTATGTCTACTGATTTTTTTTTTACTGAGAAATTAAAAAAAAACTAATAAAACAAAATTAAACCATGTCATAATTATTCCTTCAGATGAATAATCTATTCGCTTTGGTTTCTTTTCATCTTTTCATATTCAGTTCATTAGAAGTTGTTTGTATTAATAATGAGGAGCACTATCTGAAACTTGATTATGGATTTTATGGAAGATATATACTTGTCTATGTTTCAACTCCTGAAGACCTAACTGTAAGAACAAACAAACAAACAAAAACCCCCCACATTTTAGAATTGTAATTCTCAGGGTAGAAGACCAAAGATTTCCTGAACTGAGTTATGCCAAACTTCGTACAGAATCAAGAACTTCTACAAGATTTCCAAACATTTCGCTGAGAGTCATAATTCAGATTATAGATATTTAAAGAAGGTAGACTGAGCTGAGGAACATTTTCTGTGTTGCATAAAAGCCCACAGTAAAAAATCAGTTATTGAAACAGGACTAAAATACATGTATCTTTCACATCCAAAGCAACAGAATGACACAGTAGATGGCACTGCAAATACCAAAGCTTATTGTGTGACTTTGAATACATTTACTCATTACACTTAAACCCAGACCAATACCTTTAATCTTAAGCATATAAAGCATCGTGCTTTCAAGACCATCTTTAATTAAGGCATTATGTAAATTCCTTAATTTTTTTTTTACATGAAGATTTGATATAAATGACATGCTAACATTAATGGTAACTCAATATAGAATTCTAATAGTCTCACATACTGAATATAACCATCAGTCTGGCTATATTTGTATCTGTATTCTCTTCTTCCTACCATGGTTTTACACGTACATTTTTTATCTTGTTCCTCAACATTTCTGAATGTACTGAATGTTCTGAATGTAGACTGTACTTTTATCCCAAAAACTGAGACATGAAAGCTTTATATATTTTATTATGATTTTTTAAAATATTTTATTAACAGGCTGATATTGATGAATCTGCCATTTTCTCCCTGTAAACTTGACACTATTTTAAACTAATACTTTATAAGACCAATTTTCTGTCACAATCTTGTTATGAAATATTACATTATGGAAAGCTCAATAATACATTTAATGTCCTGATTGTACATTCTCCTTACTTAATTCCTCTCCTTAACACAACAATATCTTATTCAAACAGATAGTTTTCATTAAGTTTCTTAGATTATTGGTATTTATCATTTCTCTAAATGCAGTCCTAGAAGTTTCTTTGAGATAGAAACACGATTCAATAGGATTTGCACAATATACAAACCAAGACATGCTATGTCCACCAAGTTTTATGTCATTTATGACTGAGAATAAAGTTTTATAAAGCTCATGATAGCAAATAAATTATGAAAGAAATTTTTAAAAGTGTTTGACAGCTTAACTGTCATGGAAATCAATAGCAGTCGAATTCCTTAATATCTTTGACAATCAGAAGAGGAGAATTATCTTTTTGCAGGTTATATAAAAATACTTCTCTGTAACTAGGAAATAAATTTGTGTATTTCAAGTTTTAACTTGGTACCACTGCCAAAAGATTATCTTGTATTTTCAACATTGCTGGAAAAAAAAGAATAAAGAAGTATTAGAAATCACCTCAGTATACTTTAATCTAGGAAATAACTAAAAATAACAACATTAAAATAATAGAGTGATGGTGTTTACTTTCTGTGTAGTTGCATACATACACATATGTATTTTGAAATGATTTTTTTTTTTTTTTACCAGAATAAAACTAGGTTAGTATTTTGTCGTTTTAGCAATTGCATTAGTGGATATATTCTACTTACAGATTCCTTTTTGCCATGTAAGACAGCAAATTTGTAAAATGTCTGATTTAGAGAGAGACAAACAGAGAAATTTGCATAAGGGGATGAGCCCAAGATTCCTGTTGATGTTCCTCTGTAAACAAGATTGTCTCATATAGGGTACAAATTAAACTTACATGACATATTCCAGATGAATGTTGCATGAATACATCTGTGGTGAAGTAGATTAGAATGAGGCAGAGGGAATAGAACAAATGCACATTTAGAGTAGATAACATCACAAATGGTGTTTCAAATTATTCATGAACAATGACTTTTGTTTGTTGTTGTTGTTTATTTGTTGTGTGTTTGTTTTCTTCTTTGCCCTGCAATTTTTGGTCACTAAAAGATGACCACATCTATGGCATGAGACATTCCATTTTGCTGAATGTAGTGCCTAGACACAGATGTTGTAGAGAGCTGTCTTCTTGCAGAGCACTGTGATTCATAATGCTGAATCCTTGCAGAAGCTCAGCAGCTCTTTGAACTCTATTGGGTTCCTCCTCAGCATGAGATATTGAAATAAGGGTGAGATAGCAGTAGCTGGACAAGTCAGGGGTTATTTCTTGTTTTTTTTTCTTTGTTATAGCCAGTTCACATACAGGTACGTCCCTAATCTTTAGCAAAAGAATTATTGCAATCTGAAGTTATTTTGGGTTTTGTTTCTGCTCTTTGTGGTTTTTTTTTTGTTTGTTTGTTTGCTTTTTTTTTTTTTTTTAATCGTAATCTATGAGGTTATTATTCGATGGTCTTCAATAACACTACAAAATTGTGTCTAATTTTGAAAGATTTTTATTTTCCCTTTTCAAATCTCCTGTGATTCTCTGTGAATTCATGTGCTTTTGTGAGGGCAGAACATACTGTTTTTTTTAAAAAAAAAATCTTAAATATATTCCTGCAGTCACTTCATGGGCTACTTTTTTGTTTGTTTTAGGCACACCGGTCCTTCACAAATCACTGTTTGAAATAAAGTGCAGTAGAAAATGATTATGATTAACACAGCAGCTTGGTTGGCTACTCTGACTCCAAGACAGTACTACCAAGGTCAAAAAGGAGCACTGTAAAAATATATTTATCCTATTGCTGTTTGGTGGGAACTTTGCATATACTGTCCATTTTAAAATAAATGTTGATGATACATCTGGCAGTCCATTTCCCTCGGCAGTTCTTTTCGTACAAGCTCAAAGAAAAGAAGCAGTAATGGCAGTGTAACCAAATACAGCTAGATTGGGAGGAAGCTTTCCACGGCTCCTGTGGGATTTAAGGAGAATTTCAATGCATTTAAATTACAGACTCTGTGGGTTAGGTTATGTATTTGTGATATACACCACACAGCATAGTGAGACCCAGGTGCTCTTTGAGTAGGCATTACAGTAGAAATAGCTGAGGCAATGATATATTGTGGAGTAATTTTCCTATTGATTATCTAATGTTGTATATAAGTACTGGCTTTGTCCAACACTATTGCTCTAATGACTTGCACGTTCAGGCAGCAATATCAACCAGCAGAATTTTTCATATCTTCAAGAGTGTTTTGTCACAGCAGAACTTTCCCCTCTATTCTCTGTTCTGACTGCTTTTGAAAGAACCTCAGCTCATTCTGTGTTGATAGGATTTTCCTCATTGTAATAAATAAACATTTGAGCATGTCGAGACATAGGATAATTTGTCTTGGTTGATAGTCTTTGTGGCATAGTTAAATATTACCGAGATGAAATCACTTTCCAGAAAAATTAGTCTCTGCAGGGGTTTGAAAGTGGCAAATTTAAAAAAAATAATAATAATAATAAAAGATGATGTGATGGGTTATAGAATTTTAATGGTTAGATTATAACCTCTATTTCTGTAAAGATGTGCAGTTACTACAATCTGAATGATGTTGTAATTTTTTTAAAAGTAAATGTGCCTGGATTCTCCTAAACCGATAATATATCTCAGTCTGATTTCCTACATGAAATATATTCTATGACATAAGGAATGGAAATGTATGAGTTTTAAGATTTAAGGAAGAAAATTATAGTTAAATTCTCTTTGTTCAGAAGACTTTTTTATTTTCTTTTGAAACTCTTATGTATATTTTAATCTAAGAGACATAAAAAAAAAAAAAAACCCAAAACTATTCCCTTTGAAGGAAGTGTGGAACTTCCAAATTTACTTCAGTATACGTAAGATATATTTAATATATACATACATTATTTTTAGTCAATAATCACTGAGAAATGTTTGTTATTTCTCTAAGTACAAGGACAGAGAAAAAGGGAACATGTGGTCCTAGTGTCAGCATCAGGGATGAGATGCATCTTTTTCCTGTGTATGACTGGACCAGCCTGAACAGAGTCTCCTGGTACATTTTGTTTTTTTGCAATAACACCAACTCTTAAGTCATTTCAAAAACTGTTGAGGAAAACATTATAAAATTTTTAATGAAAAGTAGCTCATCTGGCTGATTTGCTTCTCCTTCCCCAGGAGGCACCTGATTATTTTGACTGAAGGAGGCTCTTAAGAAATGTTTCTTCTCATGTTCAAAGATTTATAGAAACTTTGAAAGATCTGTATGTTCTTCTCTGCTTCTGATAATGAAGCTGACAACTTATAAATATACAAAGTGAACTATTAACGACTTATTCTGTGTCCAAAGTAACAATATGTTTCAGAGAAATTCTGAAATACTGAAAAATGAGTAAAGAAGGAAGAAGATATATAAGGGATAGATTCCAATCCAAAAGTTTTAGCATCATATGCAGTAGATAGGTATAGTCCAGGCAGTCAGACCAAGTTCAGTAATGTCTCCCAAATTCCCTCCAAGGGAAAAGTGAAGAATCTCAGCATCAACTGCTTCAATTGGGTAATTAAATTGATTGCCCTGCAATAATTGTTAATGTAGGTGCAGTTTAAGTTTGTGCTCCTTTCTCTGCCATAGTGTAGAAATATTCAAATTAGCAAAATGTGAGCAGTTTCTGTGACTAAAAATTTTATGAAGATAAGCCTTGAAAATATCTCTTTGGCCAAGTACATACCCTTTCTATCATAAGAAAATAAAAAAGTCTATTCTATCTTTAAATGGATAAAGCATCCCTTTAAATGGACTTACAATTTTGTATGCTTTTCCTCCTGTTGTAAATTTCTTTCAGAAATTTAGTGTACAGCCATAAATTTCCAGTATTTTTATTCTGAACTGAGCATATGGTCTATTACCTATATCTGCCTTTATCATAGCTGTTTCTCTTCCCTCCCAGTGCTTGCTGTCTATACTGATTGTGCATATAAACAGAACTTACAGCTGTTTGCAGCCTTTTTTGTTGTTGCTGTTCAAAACCTCTTCTGAGCTCTTACCTTTTTTTTTTTAATTTTTTCTTTTTTTTTTTTTTTTAAATATGTCTTCATTTCTCCAATTATCCATTAAGTTTCTCTTTACTTATGCCATTTTGAGATAATCTTTTCTGAACTACATTCAATACTCCTGAGGACCAGTAGTAACCAAAGTTACTTAATAAATGTAATGTTTTTCCGTCTCCTCTGCAACTGCTTTTTTGGAGGTGTCCCTGGATCATATTAGCTTTTCTCATTGTCTACATTACACTCATAGACAACCTGTAATTAACTAATATATCCAGATCCCTTTCATCTTATCATGTGATAACTTCCCAGGATCTACTAGAACTTTATGTTTTGTATTATTCAATTTTTTGTTCTACCTAGAGCTCCACCATTACAATATTCAGGGTAATTTTCTCCATTTTGAATATTCCTCTGCATTGATAATATCTCTTAATTTTTTCTTCACTATAGTACTTCAATTACTTCCTTTTCTGCCATTCTCTCCTCTTCCAATACCTCATCTGAGATTTGCACCTAGTGTGAGCTAATAAATTTGTCTGAACTTGGTTAACCCTGTCCCTTGAAGACTCCTGGAATTATACAGCTTTAGGACAATAACCTGGATAACTCTGAATCCCAACAGATAATTCACTGCAATTTCCCAACATTCAATCTACACCTTCAAAGGAAAGCCTACGTCATTGCTGGAGAGCACCTACGATGTTCAAATGATAACTCAGGTATTTCTTTTCACAGACATAGACACTCATATGGTCTTCCCAGTTTCTCTGGTTTCCATAGCAATCTAGAGAGAAAAGCAGAGTACTTTTTTGAGCAGAGCGCTATAAGAAAAATGTATTAAATGAAGCTAAATAAATGTAGTTGGCATGAAGTAATGCTAGCAGTCAAAGCTCTTTTTATAGGAGAGGAGTTTACGGTAAGGAAAATCCACGTCTTCTGCCAAAAAAAAAAAAAAAAAAAGAAAAAGAAAAAAATCTGAGCAGGGACTTTGAAGGAATTTAAAAGGGAACATTTTCTTGTGCATACTCAGGTGACTCATTGTAGCCTGCATGGATTTAAGAAAACATCACTGTACCTCCCACTGCCTTCTCAGGGAAAGGTATTAGACGGGATGGCAGAAGAGGTCCAGTTTAATTGGACTGCCTAGGTGCTAAAGTCTTTATTTAGGCACCCCCTTAACTCTAAGCATATAAGTGCAGTTAGTTTTCTTAAGTATACGTTCAAGTGCAGGGATTGAATCAAGTGTTAATGCCATGAATTTCAGCTCAGTGAAGCCAAACAGTGTGACTGCTCCCTTCTTGTAGTAATGCAGCCAGGCAGGATTGTCATGAACAAGAATTTAAGGTTCAGTATTGCCTGGAAGGACCTATGGAGCTAGATATCTGCTGCAAGTGCTAAGAAAGCTTTGAAAACTGAACCCCATTTGACTATGCTTCTACTGTCCTGCCAAATAACTTTAGAAAGTCACTTCACTTTGTTACATCTCAGTTTTCCTAACTATGGTATGGAAATAAATATCCTAAAGCCTGAATAATTATCCTAAAATAAATATCCTAAACACCTATCTTTTTTTTTTTTTCCTTTTGAAATGGCCAAGAAAAACTCTATACAGTCCATATAAAATCAAACATAATCTACTTATGTATTTTATATTAGACTTGTGTAATTATTTTTTTCAGATATATTTCTTAAATGTATTTGATAGGAAAAGGCAGTATAATATTTAATCACAATCAAATAACTGCCAGAACTGTAAGGGAATAATATAGAGGAAAACACAGGATAAGTGTAGGGTGCAGAAATACACACATCGAGACAAGTTTTTGCACTGAGAGTTACAGTAAGAAAGAAGCATATTAATTATGGTGATTATTTACATTTCACAATTCTATAGCACCATTCACTTACAACAAGCCTTCTAGGCTATATACTTATGTTGCAGAGAAACTGCACTGTACGGATCATTTCTGAAGTAACTTGGAGGATGACATCCAGCTGAGACAGGATTCCACCTGAGACACTGGACAAAATGCTCACATCTGCAGACTCTACTAATTCCTGGTGTACATGGAAATAGTATTTAATTATTCCGAACACATAGGAAAGGAAGTCAGTCACTGTGAAAGGAGTTTAAAATAAATGAAAGTTTGTTTGCTTAGTGCAATTGCCAGGTTTCTGGTAACTTGAGAGAAACATTTCTTGCCTGCATATTTAAGATGCAGCCTTCATTTAGATAAAGCTTTGAACTAAAAGTTATATTTTTAGTATAGCAGTCAAGCCTCAAAGAGACAAAAAAATTAAATAGACAGAAATCACAGTCTAACTTTATACCAAAATCTTTTAATATTATGCCTGTTAATATAAAGGGCACCCTTCACATAAGATTAAATTACTTTTTGGCATTATAAGGTGAAAATTGGTACTATAACAGAGACCAGTAGTAAAATTATTGGACCTCATGGAATCAAGATTTTACCCACAATTCTGTTTTGTAATGGCTCTTTATCCTTTCTGCGTGGTAACAAAGGGATATTTTGCTCCTCTGTTTCACATTTAGGCTGGAGTTCACTCAGCTGTGATGTATTTTCAATTACGGAAATTAAGGAGGATGGACTTCTTTGGATGTTTATCTGCACATATAGCACAAGGCTTATTTGTATAAAGTACATAAAGTATCACTGCAAATATAAAACTGAATTTTCTCAATCATAGCAATTAAAAAAAATGTTCCCCAAGTGATTTCCGACACTCTAAGCAAAGTAAAACCATATACAGGCTAAATGAACAAAATAAACTTGCAGCAGGCATCAAGTGAAAAAAAAAAAATCAGTTGAAGCTGAGATTAGAACCGACTCCAACTAGAGTAGAAGATACAGGTGACCTGACCAGTAGGCTTGTGTTTATTCTAACAGAAGGAGCATGGAAGTCTTTTCTGCAGGACAGAGTAGATCCAGCAGAGAGGACAGAGTCTAACAAGTCTCCGGGATCTCTTAGCTCTACTCCTCCAGACCTCTGAAAGAAATTAACAAAGTTTTCAAAAGGTTAAACTGAGTAACTTAAGCCTTAGGCTGCAGAATCTAATGCCCCTTTGTCCTTGCAAAACTTCAGATGCACCCAGGCTCCAAGCAGCGGGAGAAGAAGTCAAAAGCATCCTTTGGACCGTATTTACTCTTTGCACAGATGTCGCGCCCCATTAGAAGAGCTGGTTGGGAGCAGCTCATTGACCACCAGTTGGACCACGATGAATTAAAAGATAAGCAGGAAATAGGAGAACAGTGGGCAATTATTTCTCTGCCTTTTGCCAACAATGAGTGGTTATGTGTGTATCTATGACAACGCTTCGAGGATGGAGATTATTCTAGCATTTGCAGAATGTATCTAAGTAGAAAGCTAACCTATAAGCAGAACAAGAACAATGGAAGCAGGGAAATGAATTAGTTGCAGCTAAGCAAAGGAGATTGGAAATTTTCACAGGCTGAAATAACAAAATAATATCATTTGAAAGAATTCAGTAATGAAAGTGAAGGTCCTGTACTACATGTAACCTTAGAAAACCAAAAATAAACTGGGCTTCTCTTTACAGAGGACTGCATAAAAAGGAAGAGTCTTCTGTATTAAAATAGGTTCAGACTCAACTAGCTGGAAAAACAGAGAAAGAGATTTTTCCTAACATTTTATCCATTTTATTTTTAATTGAAAATATATTTTTTGAAAAAATGTTTTAGAAGGAGAGGCAAGGCAAGGCAAGGAGAGGAGAGAGGAGAGAGAAGGGAAAAGGGAAATGGAAGGGAAAGGGGAAGGTAAAAGAGAAGGGAAGAAGGAAGGGAAAAGGAAGGGGAAAAGAAAATGAAAAGAGAAGGAAAAGGGAAAGGGAAAGGGAAAGGGAAAGGGAAAAGGAAAGGGAAAAGAAAAGGGAAAAGGAAAAGGAAAGGGAAAAGAAGGGAATTTTACTCATAGTTCCAGCACTCAGAAAGTTCTACTTCTTTCCTTGTCAAATAAAATCTGAAATCTTAGTGATATCTGATGTCTGCTCATGGAGAATGTATGAAGTCTTAGCAAGGCTACCTGCTTTCTCAAAATTTTGTGAGAACTTTGATATTGACTACATCAATGAAAAGTAATTGTCCAAATTAGCAGATTTCTTGGAGTTCCTAGAAGCTGAGTTCGTTTGCTGTGCATATTTGATTCTCCACATTTGAATCTCAAAAGGAAACCAAAATACTGATGGGACTGTGTATGCTCAGCTCTAGTCCTGACAGCACCCAGGCTATCAAATAGGCATGCATGGATGATGACTTCATGTACCTCAGGTAGGGTTCAGTTCCAGGTGGTAGATCTCCAAATTTCTGTATCTATGTGAAGGTATATACATGTAATAGGCTAGAGTTTGAATTGTTTGGCTGCACATAGGGAACCAGTGCCGTTTGAGATGCCCCATGATGTCCAAAGCAACACTGGGAGACTGGCAGAGATGACAAAAGACCTATGGGACACGTGCACTATGCTGAATTAGTAGCCGAAGTCCTGACAGGACATTGTAGGTCTGAAATTACGTTAAGGCACGTACTTTTGGGCAGCTGTATCAAGCCCTAATCAAATCAGTCTATAAATTTGAAGAGCAAAGTGAAGCATTACAGTTGCTCAGATGGATATTTCTACCATACACTCTACAGAGTGTATCAATCAGATTTTCACTGACTATGGTGGGAGCTTAGAAATTCTTGTCACATAAAGACACCAAAATACAGGTGCTGCATCCCTCTTTTCCATTAGAAACACAAATAATCATGGGCACAATCAAGAATCAGCAAGGAATAAAAAGATTCTAGGATTTACCATGAAAAAAAAATAACTTCAATTAGATTATTTACCTGCTGAAGTAGATCATGTACCTAAATGTATTGCTAAAAAAGGACCATATTGTAAAAGAAAAAGGAAGAATCCAAGATGATTTCCCCAAAGTAAATTGTTAAAAACAGAAGACTTGAAGTATATTTAATTTTACTTTGAATCTCTGGTCACCTGCATTCTCACCATATTCTTTCCTCACACATTTTTTTCCTTTTTGTCCTTAGCAGTGTGTTCATTTGATCTTCAATCATCCTGCCTTCAGAAATGAAAATTTTCCTAATTAATTAGCACTTCAGACAGATGTATTTAAATGCAATTACATATTTGGAGCTTTGGGGTTTTAAACAAGTTTGATTAGAGTTAACATTGAAGTTGCCTCTGTTGAATTCATATTTGGAAAAAAAAAAGTTTAGATTTAAGTCAACTTGCAGATGCCTCACACACTTTTGGAATGTTATATTCCATATGTCTCTCAAGAGATTTTATTTTATTTTATTTTATTTTATTTTATTTTATTTTATTTTATTTTATTTTATTTTATTTTATTTTATTTATTTGTGTTTCTAAAGAGAAAGTCCTACTCATTTTTTATTGGGGTCACCATCTGACAAAGATGAATATTTATTTTTTTAATTCTTTAAAACACAGAATTAAGCTGAGTACCATGACTTCTCCTGTAGAAAATATGGGGACTGATGAAAGCGAAGTTATATCCATGACTAACTTGTTGTAAGATTAAAGTTATTTTGGAATGGTTTGTAAAGTCAAATGATAATATACTGCAAAACTATTCTTTTAAAAGACAACTTATGTGCACAAGCAAGTCAGTGTATTCTCAGCAAACTAGATATTTGTAAGTAAGCATGTATGTCAAGAAACATGCTTTCTCACTTGTTTGAATTTCTTTGTGCAAAATTCTCCTGCAGTTGCTTAACATGGAGGATCCAGTGTGGATCCAATGTGAATCTGTGATTCTGTAAACACCTTGCCTTACCTATTTAGAAACCTTAATAAACCCCAGTTAGTGTCTAAATGATTCCAGCACTCCATTGCTCTATATACTGCATACAGAGCTCTCTCATCAAAGGCTATTTTTATATTTCATGTATTTGGAAACTGAATGGTTTCCATGTTTCTTCATATGAATGAAATTTCAGCAACAAGACTCTGCTTATTAGAAAGATAAAGGATGTTAATATCCTTATGAATTTTAAAGATTAGTCAGTATCTATCAATTTCCATTGTTCTAACATATCTGGGAAGAGGAGAATATAGTCTACAGCTGTGCTGCTCCAATGTTTGCTGGAGCATCCATTTCCTTCCTTTCCCTGCATTGAAATGCATGGGAACTCTGTGAGTATCTGGTACTCTGGTACATTATTGAGTATCTGGTATCTAGCAGTCATGTAATTTGGGTTGCTCCTGGATCATCACATTTTCTTTGAAAACAATGTCTTGATGGCTCTAGAATTAAAAGAAGTTTTGAATTTTCTCATTTGTGCTTATAAACTCCAGTTTCACCTCTTGACTTCCTATCAACTTCCTCCAATAACTGTCTTTGTCTTTCTGCATGGCAAAATACCTCTATAAAACCAGTACTTTTCATCAGCACTTTTTTTCAAGATGCTGCAATACCCTCAAGGAGACCATTAAGGCCATTGCAACATTTCATGCCCCATCTGTGATAAATTATTAGGGTACACTCTACAGTTATAAGTCAAAGCTATCATTTGAATCAATGTGTGTGTTAAAGTGCTATTTTCACCCCCTGCTAATAATTCTGCTGCTTACAGGTCACATCTCTCTTTTCAATTTATTTTTTTTGGCAGCTCAAAACAGGTGATTTTTCCCCTGAAAGCTGTGAAATGCTATCCTGCAACAATTCCCTAATATTGATTTATAAAGAGTACCTATTAGCTTTTGTTTTCTGTCACTTTGTTGTCTCAACACCTGCAAAATTACTTCTAATAACAGTGTATTTGATTCTTTGAAAAGCAAGTGTCTGGAGATGGGTTGGTCATTCATTTTAAAATGTGCTTTTCCCTCAAACACAGTAATGATGGAAATATGTATTTTTAAATAGGCAAAACTGATTGTTTACATTGCAATAACATTCATGTCGCTCAACGAAAATCAGAGCCCCTTTGAACAAGACACAGACTACAAAGAAAGAAAGAGTTCATACCTAGTCTAAAATAGTGAATGCCTGTTTCTTACAACTACAAAGGCAATATCATTCTAGACTATTCTGCTTTTTCCCCTCATTTCATGCTGTATTAACTCTCACTTGAGTTCATTTTGTGTTATATTTAACGTTAGTTCTGTATTTTTTATTATTATTATTATTATTATTAATAGCAGGCATACAAGTCCTGAAATAGGACTATTAGGAATAAAACATTTTGAGAAGCAATTAGGAATTAATGTTGATGTTGAAAGGGTTTTAAATTGCAACACTATCAGCAGCTTTCAGGAAAACGATCTGACATGAAAAGATAATTGATAATAATTTGTCTTCCTCCTCCCACAAAATATAAAAATAAAATTAAACTAGCAAAAATACACTTAAAAAGACTTCAGATCTGAAAGCCTTTAATTAATTAATTAATTAATTAAGTAGAAAGGAGTTTACTAGTCAGTGATGAGTTGTTAAAGAAGTGTCATTTTTCATACAGATTCTTTCACAGCTTAAAACTAGTCTCCGTGTTGCCACTTAAATGATAACTAGTAGCTGCCACAGTTTAAATTGGTGTTATTAACATTTATTTTCAAAGCAGGATGCTAAATGAACTTTGTTTTTTTCTTCTCTCTGTCTCTGTTTCTAGCTACAGTTTGAATGATGACAGAATAATTGGAATCAAAGGTGATAAGGGAAAGAAAATTAATAAAAGTCATGTACTTATGACAATCAGTATCTGTAAATACTAAGGGCAAATATAAATCTTCTCTTCCCAAAGATGATAATTCAACACATTTCATAATATATATTTCACATTTCAAAGGCTTTACAATATAAATTGCCTTTTATATTTATAATACAATTCTCTTGTTTACTTTTGTAGTTTCTTCTTCCTCAAAATGGCATGAGGACTCTCAATACGCAAGGCATACTTACCTAATATATATATTTTTAAAAAGTAAGTTTAGAAAACAATACTAAAATAAGAGATATCACCATGTTTTATGGGTCTGATATTGTAAGGTATGTGAAGGAAATTCATCATTGCATGTAGGTTTTCTAGATCAACGGGGTCCTGGACTGTGACATACTGTCACAAACAAGTATAGGAATATATGATATTGGCAAAAATAATCCTAAAAATACTCTGAAGATAAAGGAAGTAAAAGGAAGTGTCACTAATTTCAGTGAACTCTGGTTTAATGCATTTCAGCCTGCACCAGAAAGATGGGGTGCAGGTCTGTTACCACTTCACTGGATTTTTGGGAACTCTGACTTTCCTCCTGGTATAAACTCTGAACAGACATATACTGTTCATATCACATGATTCCAAAAGCCTTATGAATACAGCTTGCCCTCATTGCAAATTAAGCCAAACAATTGTAAGGAGAACCTTTGACAGAAGGATCTTGGTGTCATCTTTTCTAATACCATTACTTTGAAAACAAATAGCATAGCTGACATTTGCATAATCTGTGAGAACCACTTACATCTACCCGCTTCACCTCCAATGCATGTAGCATGCATTGGTGACTGAACTGACCTCTTATCCATTTGTATCTTCTCTGAAAAAAACAGGACATCCATTGTCCATGTCTATACAGTTCTGAAACATAGCTGCCTAAACTGATCATGTAGTCGGTCTGTATCTCTCAAGCATCACTCACATGACATGTGGAGTAAGTGGAGTAAGCTTTAGTAAGTGGAAGCAGAGTTTTGATAACTTGTCTGGGGCCCAACTGAAAGACTCAGTGCTCCAAAAGGCACATTGTGTCTATGTTTAGTGTCATCCCTTATGCGCATGTCATCCCTTAATCAAAAGCCAGTAGGACATTCCTTCAGCAGTGGCGTTTAATGGTTTGAGAAGGATGGAGTCATATTCTATCTCTACCTCTCCTCCTTTTCCTATAGTAATGTTCAAAAACTCAAGGATTATCTGTCTAAAATGTTATCAGGAATCTTGAGTCCTGTATTTTGTTTTGTCTTACTCTCCACAACAGTAGCTGGTAATAAATCTGGATTTTCTGTATCATGGGTCATAGGACAAACTGATTTATTTGTTCATTTACAGATGCAGGGTTTGGGGAAAAAAACAAACAAACAAACAAAAAAAAAACAACAACAGCAACAAAGAAAGTGTGTGTTCCAGATTAAAAATGCAGCATCTTTTGTCATTACTAGAGCTACACAGTCCTCTTATTTACGCAAGCAGCTTTTTCCATATTATAATTCACATAGGCAGATCCATTTTGATGGAATATTTACAGATGATAGAATCTTTGGTGAATTGTGAGAAGAAAAAGAAGACTCTTCTATTTTATTTTGTATATTATTTATAGTTATGGGTTATTGGAGGGGTAAGTCTGAGTACTTGAACTACATAATGGGAATCCAAGACAGAAACTTTTTTCTCTCACATCCTATGCATATCACAATCACAGAATCAGAGAACATTTGAAGTTGAAAGGGACCTGTGGAGATCATCTAGTCCAAACTCCTTGTTCAAGCAGAGACACCTAGAGCATGTTGCACTGGGTTGCATCCAGGTGTGTTCTGGATATCTCCAGAGGACACTCCATAGTTTCCAGTGCTTTGTCAGTGCTCAGTCAAGATTTTTTCCTTCATATTCAGATGGAACTGAAATGTTCTGTAAACCTCATGATAAAAACTTTATTTCTTCCTGTTTTTCTGCTCATGTCCTTAAGGACACATGTCCTTAAAGATGAAAACCTGTTTAAGCACATTGTCCTTCTGGGACAGATTATAGTGTAAGGTGTTGCAGACAGTTTGTATCTGATTAATGAAAACAAACAAGTTCACTCTAAATATACAGTAGATGACTTTTGATAAACAATGATTCACTTACTCCTACTCACTATATTTTCTGTTCTGTATAAGTTTCCAATATAAAATATCTGATCAAGCTTGAAAAAGACCCTACTTTCATCAGGCCACCCTTTAATGACATAATTCTCCTTTGCTTAACTTTTCCATATCTCGAGGAGGTCTATTTCCCAGATTTATTATGAGTAAAAGAAAAGCCCTTTTCTCCTTTTTCCACATATAATGTGTATTTTGAGGATACACTTTGTAATATTTCAGATCTCTTTCTCTGTTGATTAGTGACTTAAACCACTGAACACTGAATATTTAAAAATAAAAACTGAAATAAAATAATGTCATCACATGCTCCTTGTGATCGTCTCCTTTTATCGTCTCACAGCGGAATTCAGGTGTTAAGTTGGACTATCAAAGTTAACTGTGAAAATGCTATTCTGATGGCTTCAGGTGTTCATATCACTTTCTAAAAAAGGGGAAGAAATAAGATCATCTATCTTGGAGACTGCAATCTGTAATGTAAGAGATCTTCTGAAAGGATTTTCTTTTCTGATCACTGGGACATTTTCCTTAGTGAAATATAACATTTTCTTCAGAAGTTGGGTGCTAAAAAGGTACATGTTTAGATATTAGATTTGATGCTAACTTATATTAGCCCCTGAAGCATCTTCCAATTCAATCTGCTTGAGATGCAGCTGTCTGCAAGGGCTTTGTCTGAAATAGCACCACATTGACTGAATTTTGCTAAAAGACAAAGTGACAAACTGATCAAACATCACAATCTGCTAATACTTCTGCCAGCACATGTCTTTCAATTTCTTATTATTCTTCTAAGGCTATGAAGAATATCTGCCCATTTTCTGAGGGTTGTTTGAAGACTTGTCTTTTGGGTACAGGGCAGCATCCTATAATTTTATACAGCTTAATGATTATGATGGAATAAACAAGTTTTGACATAATGATCCAGTAAGATAAATGTTATTTATTTGCTCAGACATTCCTTGACTCTGGGACATGCATGAGAATAAATAAACAAATGAAAAATTTTAGAAAGCAAAAAAGTCCATTCTGAGTTAAAAAGTACATTGGCAAATTGAAAACACTACCGCAGTTCTACTGGGCAATAGGACAAAAAGTAGTGATGTGATTTCCTTTGACCCCCCTCCTAATCTGAAAATTAAAGTCTCCATTGATATCTGGGTGAGGTGTAGTAACATTTCATACTACTCATACTGTAAGCAGTTCAGAATTTCACTCCTGAATTTCCAAAGAAACACCCTCAACTACACTTCCAGGGTATCATATGGAGTATTTTCCACTGTTATCACCAGTGGTGTATTTCCCATATACACCTATCACCAGTGGTGTATTTCCCATATACACCACTGCTTGTACAAAAGGGAAATAGGAAATAATACACAATTTCTGTATATCCATGCTTGTAAAGAGAGAAATTAAAATAAAGTCAATATTATAGATGAGCTAAAGCTTACACTGAATACAATTGGCTCAGACCGACTGCCGAAATAAATTAATAAAAAAAAATCTGTCTGAAAGAGTAGTAAACAATTTTTTTTTTCCTCTTACAAATCCTTATAGTAAAAATAGGAAAAAAAGTCCCCAGTAATTTCACTAGAATGGAAAAATATCATTTGGGAATAAAAACTTTGAATTCTTGTGAAAAAAAATCAGACATGAGGATTTTCAAAAAGCAAGAAATATTTAAACTTTTACTTCTTCATACCTCAAATTACTAAGATTAATTCTTGACAGATTATCTGTAAATTCACAAATCAATTCACAATATTTGAAAGAAAGCTTATACCATTTAAGACAATATGTAACATAGTAGTTTTGTGAAATTATATTTCTTTTAAATAACTAGGATAAAATCTGTAATAATAATAAATATTATTAATATTGCACAACATATTTTATGCTATGAAATATTTGCAGAACAATACATGCTATAGAGCAATAGAAAGTGACTGGTAAAAAATGTTTGCAAGATTTCCTGTTCAATACAATGCAGATTTTGTTGTGCCAGTTGAAACAACCATGTTGCACTATTCTCTCTACTTCCAATTAACAAAAAAAACACCAATCAGAGTAAGTTATATACTTGAGCTACAATAAAATAAATTTGTTTTGGAGAGAAAAACTGTGTTTTGATTAATGAGTACTTTACTGACATGAAAAAAGTCTTCCTGAAAGGCAGGTCTGTTGACTCAAGCGTGTTCCCTTCTAACAAGACTACATTGCTTCTGGACCAGAGCTCCTATCTCAACCTGTTATCCGGGCCACTCCATACCAGGATATATGAGAGATACCCTGCTAATCTTTACCATCTGTGAAGTTGTAGTGGATAGGATCAAAAAATATATATATTCTATAATGCGTATGATGTCCCTTCTCCCTACACTTCTTTGACTCTGTTGATCATCTCTGCATCAACTAGCAAGTTTTTTTAGACTAACTTCTTCATGAGTTGATATTTTCAATGTAGATATTTCTATTAATTAACTATATGACTCCTAACTTTGCATAAATGATGTTTTGGGGTCTTTTTAGTAATTTTGGGAGGATTACATTCTTCTGACTTTAATTGCAAGTTGTGTCCTTTTTCAGGATGTTCTGTGGCCGTTTCAGAGCATAGACACATGTCTTATATACTACGGACATGATTCAAGCAGATGGAATAAAGATATTTTGGTAAAGATATTGACGACTTAGTTAATCCTCTTGATTGCTTTTACATTTAACTGGGGGAGGGAAGTGGATTTTATGATTGCGTGATTCTTCTTAGCTTAAAATAGACATTTAAGGTAGGTCAAATGAATTGCACCCTTAGAAATGATTGGTTCTTTCCACTACCAATAAAGGGACATGAAGGAGATGAGATGTTGCCCTCCATTAGAGATGTCTTAGAATGAGATTACTTTCCTAGCTATGTGCATCTTGTGCCATCTATAAGGTAACCCTACTGGCCTACGGTCTGCTCTGAAGAAAGGTTTCTTGTAAATCCTGTGCTATATGGACTGTCCTCATAGAGATACGTTAAATGTTCCAGGACATCACAAAAAGCACTTGTTGCCTACTTCTAGACAGTTCAATTCCATCCCTAAATAATCCATTCTGGGTTGTTTTAGAGAGTATTTTTGACAGTGCTTTTCAAAGAAAAACTGTTCTGTTTTACCTTCTCTTTTCACTTATTGTTACCTTCTAGCCCATGTCCACCTGGTGTAGCTGGCCTCTGTCTGTCCAATGGTGTATAGAGGTGTCTCAAGGCACTTCAATAAGACATGATAAGGAAATGTACATCTTGGACTTTTATTTAAAAAGTCACCATCTGGATTTTAAACTATCCTTCATATAGCAGAAACTTTGTTTAAAGGGACAGCTGGGGAACATCATCTGCTGTAGTTTATAATCTTAATCCTTTGGGTCAATTATATAAGGAAAAGAATCAACAGCTTTAACCTTTGCAAAATATTTTATTTTAACTTATTTACTTAAAAAAAAAATATATTTTCCATAAACATTTAATTGCCCAAACACTCTTTGGGAAATGACAAATTCCTCTTAACAAAGGGAAATGACATAATTTTTATTAGCAATTCAAAACAGAAATGTCTACTTAATCAAAAGTAGATATTCTGTCTATTGGGCTTTTAAGCACTGTGATGACAATAGGAAATGATTAGTTAATTATGATTGGAAAATTATATCTAATCTCAACTCATTTATGAGAGTCTGAGGCTGGTTAATTCTTTGTCTCTCTCATTAAGAAACTGCACTGAGATGAAACAAAGCTGCTTCTTGTAATAGCACAGCTCTTACCCAACCAATTTCTGCTAATTCATGCTTTATTGAATTAAAATTGTTATTCCTAGTTCAATCATTCCCAGAAGTTGACCTATAAATTGATTCTCCCCAGTGTTGGGTCTTCTATATCTTTGTAATAATATCTTTGCCCCCCAAAATTGTAGCATCCACAAATAGAAAACCGAAGCTCAGATAACTTAAGACCTGTATTAGATTAGTCAAAATGCAGATAGACAGCTCCTAAATTAACTCAATGCCCTAAAGTCTTCTGGATAGTTCCAATTTAGAGCTGACAGAAATTGTTTTAAATATTCAAACTCTTCTTATAAAAAGAAAGAGATAAAAAGTCTTTCTTTGTCCAAGTTAGATGGGTGATCTTAACGTATTGAGACCCTTAGAATCCATGTCTGTTGGAGCAAGTCCCAAGAAACAGATCTTTCCATGGATTTCTACTTCTGTTACTATGCTGCTGCCAGATGATGGCACGGACATCCCAGTGCTCATGTTGTAACAGGAGTTGGTCAGTGAAATAAGCCAGATGCAGCCCACCCTCTAAACTCAGCCACAGTGTGAAAATGAGTGAAATTAAGGCTTCAGTCATCATTATCTTGATTGGGCTTCAGGACAACATCATCCTCACTTAATCCTTACATTAGTCATATCCTTTTGTGATGGTAGAATGATGGTTTTTGTATTTAATTGCAAAAGAGAAAAAAATAAGAATCAATCTAAGGAATCTAATTTAGAATCCATCTAAGAAGAAAAGACTGAAAGCCCCGGAACAAATTCCAAACTAAAAGAAAAAAAAAAGAAAAAAAAGAAAAAAAAAGGCAAAATTAAACTTAGAAATCTCCTTCATAAGCAACACTTTCTGAAAATAACTATTTAAATCCACATATCTGTTGTTTTATCTAAATGTGCTAACATTAATCAAAGAAGAAACATGAACAAGACATGAAAACACACATTTCTGTATGGTAATATGAAAAATATGAGCATATGTGTACATACATGCACACATACGCATGTGTATGTACATATATGGTGCCTGTGTTTAGCCGAACTAAATTTTGCCCTAAGACTACAGAAAAATGAAAGATATGAGGAATGGTCACTTAAAAGCTTTATATAAATGAAAATTCCTGTCCTATGTCATATTTCTAAGGAGTTTTTGATGATGTCTAACAAAAGTTTATTTACAATCCTTTTTCTCCTTGTCCGGTTTTGCCTTTCAGAAGGGTCTAGCTTGAGTTTGATTTATAGCTATTGGTCTGTAAATCAGAAATTGCAAAGCAAATCACTGATAATGATACCAATATCAATAAGTCTGTTTATTTAGCAATTTGTTTTCATTTTTTTTTTGCCATTTAAATTGCATAGATCTGACAATTAAGCACACCATCTTTCCCATTGGTGCCAAATCTATTGACAGACAGCCAAATCTATTGACAGATCAGCACTAAAATATTATCATTTTTGAAGTTTTTCTTAGGCCAAAAGTATATTTAGCAGGTAATTTAAAACTTGTCTAAGAACTAGAAGAACATCGTTTATGTTATATTTGTTTGTTTCACTTTCATTTGGGAGTATTTATTGTTCATGTTAACCCTTTGGTTCAAGAGTTTTAGTGAAAATAAACATCTTGGCAAAGCCGTGCACATGATAATCTACATCAACTCATTTTATAACTGACTTAATGAAGGCATTATGCATGTCTCTCCGAGCAGTGGAGCAGCAGCATCTGGGTTTCCTAGGCCATCACATGGGCTACTAACATTAGCCATCAGATGCATTTATTTTGTGTGACTCTTTTTTTTTTTTTTCTACAAACCCTCATCCCTGAACTTAAGATTAACAAAATTAATGGATTATTCTGTGATATTCTATAGTTTGCCACAAGGACTCAATTTTAAGTATCAGATGGTTTATGGCCACAGGATGTACCCAGTAGCTAGTACTTCCATGGTTCTGGATCTGGTATTGCTCATCAGAATTCAAGATACAAAAAAACAAGTCCAAAAGTGATTTCAGCCTTTTGCAACTTGAATGAAATAATATTTCTCACATCCAACATCCAATACAGCCTTTTATTTATTTATTTATTTATTTATTTGTTTGCTTGTTTGTTTGTTTGTTTATTTATTTATTTGAAACGACTGAGAAATTTCAAACCCAGTAGACTTGAATGTTATTATAGGCATTATAGAGGTCCCTAGCACATCCAGCCAAGAGATGAGGTGTTACTTTGCCAACTACTACATGTGCAAGCCACCAGAAATTAGCAAAGATGGTGAATTATATTCTGGTGGAATTTTTCTTCCTGCTGGAAATTGCCTGTTTGGCTAGCTCAAGCAATACTGCTACATTTTGTTAATCATAATTTTTCTTTCTCCCTTTCTCTTTTTATTATTTTCTTGTTGATAATATCTGCCTTTCATTGTATAATGGCATTTTGATATCTAAACTAATGATAGTCAAAACACATGAAATGTGTAGAAATGCTTTGGTGATGAAGTCTGGGCATGTATCTGAATGTTTAATTTTGTAAACTAACAAAACCAAGTCAATCTTGGTTTTGGAACGAAATGATTTTCACTTAGGAAACAAACAAACAAACAAAATAATTGCAAAAACACATTAAAAAGTATTTTATTTTGTTTTATTTTTCATAGAGATAAATGCTCAGCCTGCCTTCTGTGAAATGTTCCTGAAGGAACATTGTAGATGCATATTTGTTTCTGTGGATGCTATATTCTGCATATGCTTGCTTAAACTGGATATATATGCATATTCTAGTATTTCTGCACAGAGGCTTAACTTCTTTGCTAATATATGAATGTGAGGAGAAACGCTCAAGCAGAGCTTAACAAAAGAAAGACATAGTCATGTAAGAGACCTAAATAACTACATTAGAACACATTGGCATGATATTTTATTAGAATATATAAAATAGTGATTTTATGTAATCATTTCTTAATCTTATTTATAATTTCTGTTTTTGTATAGCTTTTTATTTTTTTTTAATTTTCAGACACATTCAATTACAAGCAGCTCAATAATGTAAGGTGTTCCACAGAATGCAATAAAAATTTCTGCTAAAGAGAGCAATGCATGATATTTTTCTTTTTTTCTTTTAATCTATTCAGAAGAAATTACTAGTTCACTTTGGAGCTATTTATTATTATTAATTTTAATAATTGAATATATTATTATTATTATATTATTATTATAACTGCTTTTATAAATGTTAATTTTTGTACTTCTGGTTTATGCCATTTCTTATTATAAGTAACTGTCCCCTGTTGAAGTGATTTTCAACTAATTTTAAAGTTCAGATTTAGTAAAGTTTATGAAGGAAGTCAAGTGCTTTCTCATAACCATTGGTTTAAAACATGATAGATTTGTATACAGTTTACAATAGTATAGAAAATGTGATATATTTTAAGATGGACTTAACTGTGACATGATATATATTCATCTGTCTTGAGCCTTACCATGTCATGCTCTTGGACAATCAACTCTCAGAAAAATTAATCATATGACAACCATTTTGGAAATCAAGGGAAGCTTAAATTACTGACAACATAATGCTACGGGATTGGTCTATTCATTTGTCTCCAATTAATTAAAACTTTCATTTGTCTTAAGAGACCAAATCCTGTCTCTTTTTCTTTTTTATCTTTTTCTTTAATCTTTTTTTTTGTTCAAGATACAGTCTAGTGAGAGTAACTCACCTATATAAATAGTGTAACCCTTTGCCATAAATCACAGTGCTCTGCAGGCTCCTGTGCACACGCAGCCATGGCATGGATATCCAGTGTATCCATGTATCCAGTGGCATGGATACACTCATTCAGGAAAAAAAAAATGTATTTTATATATGAAATAGTTCAGTACATGTACTGGCCATGATATTCAACAAAAAATACAGAAAAAAACCACCCACAAATATTTAGGTATTGAAGTTGAAATAGCAAAAAGAATGATTTCTGAATAAAATGAAAATTATGTTTGCCTCAGAACTATCAAACATTCCCAGTATAATTAATTTATTTGAAAATATTTTGACTTAGACCTGCATAATTTCTGTCACAAACTTGTGAATTAGGGTTGTAAAAATCTGAATTGTATAAATTGGAGGCAATTTCATTATATTTGAAGTCTATCCCCTTCTTTCAGTTAGGATTATATGAATGTAATTCCTGACAGATTTCCACAGCATAGAAGCCAATTAATTTCCCTGTTGCATTCTCCCAACCCCTCTATTTCTTATTTTGGTCATTATGGATATGCAGGAAAAAATATTCCCATTGTTATTCAGCAGATTCTACATATCTGAATATTGTTTTCATATTCCTAATAAACTATCATTCATTTTATAACTTCAGCTTTTTCACTTTTCATCACGGTTTTGTTTTCTACCTTTCCAGTTATTCGTAATGTTCTCCATAGGTCTATCTATTGCAGAACCACACCTTTCTTGAAGGGTGATGCCCAAAACTAGACATATTATCCAAGCATTTTTTATTTATTTATTTATGCATGTAATCTGGAAAGAGGAAAGAACTTATGCAGGAGATTTATTAGTACACATCTTTTATTTTGTGCTCACACTATCTGCATCTACTAAGTGCCTATTGCTTGTAGTGGGAACAAAAAAACCTCACTAAATGTGAAGTCAGATGTGGACTCCTAAGTTCAGATGTCTCAAATTGTATCTTTATGCTGTGCAGAGTATAATGTTATATAGCAGAGAATGACATTGTTCTGTGTCTTCACCTTTGATCCACTTTGATCTCTAGATCATTTTCCATAGAGCTGCTGCTAAGCTATTTATTTCCTGCCTTACAGCTGTGGCACTAGCAATATGTGCCACATAGTAGCTAGTACCTCCTTCCCGATAGCTTATGGTAGATAACTCCTATAAATCATCCCTCTCTCTCCCTCTCTTTTATTTTTCATGCCATTACTCCAGTTTATCAAGATCTTTTTTGAATTATAACTCTACAAACCTGCACACTCTCAGTGGCTTTCAAGTTTGTGCCAGCAACAAGTTTAACAGGCATACTCTATATTTTTTCAATTAGACTATTAATGAAATTATCAAATAGCATCAGACCTAGGAACACCCTAGTGGAACATCACTCAGCACATACTGACAAAAAAACATTAATGTTGACTCTTGGAATAAAAAAATCCATAATGAGTTCAAATTCTGCCTTTTTCCCAAAGATCATATCATTCAAGTAATATGCAATTCTCAAGGAATAGCTTCAACATCTTCAAATACTCTGCACTGATCTACATGGATGGGTTTCATCTAGAAAAGAAAGATGCCTCAGGCTCTCCAACCCTTTCTGGACTGAGGGTTTTGTTGATGTTTTCTGAAGGAATAGAAAATCC
>VZSG01001367.1:0-10762 GCA_013398315.1 Nothoprocta pentlandii
TCCCTCACATAAAGAGCAACTCCGCCACCTCGCCTTCCTACCCTGTCCCTCCTGAAAAGCCTGTAGCCCTCCATGGCCACATTCCAGTCATGGGAGCTGTCCCACCATGTCTCAGTAATTGCGATGAGATCATGGCCCTGTAGCTGCACGTGCATTTCCAATTCCTCTTGTTTATTCCCCATGCTGCGTGCGTTTATGGTTTATGGTGTGTTATGGTCAAGTACATCTATTTTTGTTATGTATTTTTTATTTTATTTTTTCCACTGGTAGTTAAGAACAATGATTACAAGTATTGAAAAATATTCTTCTATCTTTCATCCATATAGGATACCTAAATATATATTTATTGTGTGTGTTTTTTTTTTGTTTTGAACAGAAGGTCAAAAAGAAGATGTTTATAGTGTTGAGATTGATTTTAATAAAAAATCCTTTAGCTGAAATCCAAATCAGTAGAACCACTCACTACACAATGGGAAGGATTCATAGAGACAGCACATCATAATTTTTTTCTTTTTTCAGTATCTCAATTTTACTGCTAGGCTAAGAGAAACACAAAGAAATTGAACTATCGTGTTTAAGATCAGGCAAATCTCCCAAATATCTGCCAGGCTGGGGAACAGAGCGCTGTTTCTGGACATTGAGATCTTTCTGTAGTCTCTTTATCACAGACTTAAGTGATTTTAACATCTGAAGATGTTAAATAAGAATGCTACATTGCTTACATATGCAATATTTTTAAGTAGTAAACTGTTTAAGTAGGAAAAATTGCAATTGGTAGAACACTCCCAATTTGCAAAATCAAAAAGCTCAGGAATGACAAAAACATGATTAAAATAAAACAATGTATTTCTCTTTCATTTATGAGAAAACAGACAGTCATGGTGCTTACCTAACATTTTCAAATTTAAACAAAACAGAAGCCAGGAGGTAAAGGTTTAATGTTCTCTGATGTGAGGTCTCAATAAATTTCCTATTTCCTTTTTGATATAATCAGAAACATACTATTCTCTCTCAAGTATTCACTCTAATGTGTTTTAACAGAATAGTTGATGAAGCCTCTCAAGTTAGTTTTATAGTTAGTGTGCAGTTTTTGTCAGTTTTAGAATTTTATAGTAGAATCTCCATTTTGTGTGGAAAAAGGATTTTCACATTATCAAATTAATGCTAACTTCCACCATCTTTAAATTAACCATATCAATGAGGCTGTATTTCACACTGATCGTTCATGAAAATGGTTGAAACTTGTGACACTCTGGTGCCTCAAGAGATTGTTTGTATTTTATAAAGAATAGTATGTGTGTTTCATTTTGCAAATATCCCATTTAAAATCCACTGCTTTTACAGATACGTGTTTTATATCCAAGAGTCTTCCCAATGATAAGATTGTGATATCACAGAATCACAGAATCACAGAATATTCAAGGTTGGAAGGGACCTCTAGAGATCATCTAGTCCAACCTTCCTGCTCAAGCAGGCACAGCTAGAGCATGTGGCACAGGGCGGCACCCAGGCGGGTTTTGAAGACCTCCAGAGAAGGAGACTCCACAACCTCCCTGGGCAGCCTGTTCCACTGCTCTGTCACCCTCACAGTAAAGAAGTTCCTCCTCACCTAGAGATGGAACTTCCTGTGCTTCAGCTTATGGCCATTACCCCTCGTCCTATCGCTGGCCACTGATGAAAATAGCCTGTCCCCTTCCTCCCTGCATTCTCCCTTCCTGAACTTATACATATTAATCATATCCCCTCTCAGCCTTCTCTTCTCCAGAGAAAACAGGCCCAGCCACTCAGCCTCTCAATATGGCTTCCAAGGCTTTGTTTTGAATGTCCTGTGGGAAGGAATTACCAGTCAGGCAAATTAAATGGAATTATGTTTAATGTTTTTATAATAAACAAGAAACTTGATTACATAAGCTGAAATAATAAGCCTGTTTAATTTAATACTCATTTTAGCATCATAGTGATAATTCTTACTGTGGTGTTTAAAGCAGAAGATGAAATCCTTTGTATTTGCATTAAAAGCTACTACAGTTTCAATTTGTGCCACTTGTTTTTTTGTAATTGCTCTGATTATTTATTCCCATTGATTCCAAACACTATGGTTAAAAAATTTTGCAGAGGGCCATTCATTGCCATCACATTTATCCATTTCCCTAAGTTTCCATGTCCTGATTTGTTTTATAGGAGAAACATCCTGCGTTTGAATCTGTTAAAGCTCATGTGCACCTCCACAGCTTTCACTGGAAATTTACAGATATTGAGTTGGAATCATCCAATTTTGGATTCTATGGGAAACTTAAGTTTAGTAGTGAGGGGGTAGGTCCATGTTGTCTCCTGCAATAAGATCAGTGCTATAGCAGTGAATCCACAGGACTGATTTCATCCCACTGACTTCTGGCTGTCTGTGGCTAGCAGTGAGGACCACCCCATTGACTTGGATACAGCCAGCGGAGATAAGTGTTGATTCCAGGGCAAATCTTTGGTCTCCACTGAAGAAAACGCTGCTGTTGAGGCACTGCATCTGTGACTGTTAGTTGATCCTTAGGAACAGCTGGTGATGAGGTAGATGGAGGAGCGTCTAGCCTGCAGCAGCACCTTGTCTTGGGCTTTGGAAAGCAGCAAGGATTTGGACTGTGGCTGTCAGGTTTAAGTAATTGTATCAGTTGATTACACAGCATAAAAAGTGTTATAATGGACTATTGACCTACCTTGAGTAGTGGACAATAGAGGATCTCCAGTGAAACTTATTAAAGTATGCATATCTTCAAATAATAGTAATAATAGTATGTATTTGCCTCTCCGTGTATTTAAGGTTTGCACACTTCCAAGCTACAGTACCAACATTGATATACTTACACATAAACACTTCACCATTCTTGTGACAAATATATTATTCAATTTAATTTTAACAACTTCCTTTCCTGGAGGAATGTATTTTTAAAGATAGGTAGGAATATAATCATCCAAACTGATGCAGGTGTAACCCAGGCTAGTAACGTCTCTTTTAAGCACCTAGCATTTGAACTCTGGTACACAGAGACAGCTAGTCCTTATTTCAAGGCTCAAGCAATGGAGATCCCACAAGGTTCCTAGATAAGCTGTCCTAATGATAAACTACCTGTACTGTAAAACATTCTTGCTCATGTCTGGCTTTTTTCCTTCTAGTTTCATTTCCAGGCAGTGGATAGGACTATAAGCTTTTCTGCTGGATTAAAGAGTTGTCCATCATTAGAAATTTGTTCTTTGTTTGCATACTTGTAGACCTTGGTCAAGAGTCTTCTTAATCTTCTTTTGTTTATACTGGAGAGAACAAACTAATTAAATCTCTTGCTACGTGAAACATGTTTTCGGGAGGTGAATCACTACTTATCTGAAGTCTTCCCTGTTTTGCAATGATCTGGACAACATACTCCAATAAAAATCTGTTATCCTGTATCATTTGGTAATAAACTTGCCTTCTTTTTCCCATTTTTTTTTATATTCTACTTTAGTTATCATCTTCACATGATGGTAAAAAAACCCAGAAAATCTTCAAAGCAAATAAAACAGTTCTCTGTGGATTGTGCAGTTTTACTGATAGCTTTTACTCAGTTAATTTGAACAATATCTCTTTGGCTTCAGAGTCTTTATCAATAAAACAAAGCATTTTGCTTTTAAAACAGTGAAATCTTCTTCAGAATAAATGCTTATATTTGTAGGATTAGATATAATTGTAGGATTATAAATATATATTATAAATTCCTATTATTCCTTTTTCATTATAAACACTATGTACATGTATAACTTTGTATAACATTGAAGACATAATTTTAGCAAATGGTAATGTTTCTTTGAAAGATGAGGGTTTTCATTATATGCTCTCTTTGTAAAAATGTGTTTTTAATATACTGAAGACAGTCTCCTCCTGAAGAGGTGGCATACTAGACACACACCTCTAGAGACATTTATTTAACATGGAAAAATGAGTTTTAGAGGCTAGTCATTATTCTAGTTAAGGTAAGGAGTACATGTTCATTTTCATCCTTTTAATCCTGTCCATAAGAGAAAGATTATTCTCCTTCAATTTTAATTTAAAATATATGATAGAAAGTGAAATTGACAAAACAACCGATAAGAGATTTGGACAGGATATAGTGAGAAATATCAACTCGGCCCTTACTTTAGCCCAAAGTAAGGAAAGGCCACCTGGATAAGGAAAAAGGGAAAGAAAAGATATTTATTATTTTTGGAGCGAATAAAAGATGGATGCTAACTGAAAGAAAGCAAAATCAAGAGGAAATAAGTGGTTCTAAAACAAATGATTTAAGATGTGTATGTAGTGTATATTATCTTTCAGGAGATGACAGATGTTTCTAGCACCAAATGAAAAAAGTATTCCTGGCAGTAGAAATAATTTACATTACATCTTCAGAAAAGGAAATGATATATAATGCAACACCGTTACACAAAATAGCTGTCACACATGAGTTTAAAACGATATGTCAAAATACAAGAAAAGGCAAAAAAAAAAAAAAAAGAGAGAGCAGCAATAACTATGGCAAACAACAGAGATCCATCAGCAATGTTTTTAACTGTTATCAAAGAAGGTCAAGAAATTTCACTGAAGGACTTCTCTGGGAAAACTATAGACATTATCACACAACCAGCAAGAAAATAAGAGAAAGTTACAGATTCTGTTTCAAACTGGAATCAAAGGCTTTCTTTTAGCAACTGTGTACAGAATAAATCATTCTCTCTTTTATCTTGTTAAGGGCACTAGATGATTAACCAACCCTCCAGAGATGATTAATGATTAGAGCTGAGCAGAAAGCCCTCTGAGCACTAGTGTCATTGGTGGAGATCATAGAATCGGGCATACGAAATTTGACTCTTTATAGCAGAATACCTCCGCCAATATTTTGGAGGAGGTTTGTATATAAATGTCTTGACTCATAACTTTCCCTTACTTCTAGTTTTCCCTTCAGATACACTTAGTCAGTCTTGGTAATAGATGTGTTTTTTATAAACCACAGCTTCTCCAGATTTCACAAAGAAATTATGGGACTGTGCACATCTAGGCTCATCCCTCAACTGTGAAGCTATATTCAGTCACAGTGGTAATGAAGTTGGCCAGGCAGTCTTCCCATTGAAAATCAGTTTATCAAAGATAGAACTATACAATTAATAGAACTGTGTGGTTGCTTACT
Organism: Nothoprocta pentlandii; assembly: GCA_013398315.1. Classification (NCBI taxonomy): domain Eukaryota; kingdom Metazoa; phylum Chordata; class Aves; order Tinamiformes; family Tinamidae; genus Nothoprocta; species Nothoprocta pentlandii. The sequence goes on from VZSG01001367.1 coordinate 5,184, forward strand.
TGTTATTGGATTGACTGTTAATGACATGTGATTGTTTTGATTTCTAATATGAAACAATTAGATATCACATAGCTTTTAAGAAAGCAAGAACAGGAAAACTTTTACTGTATTTGAAAAATATTAGATGGTTTCTAAAAACTGAGATTTCTTAGAGTGTAATAAAGCTTAACATTTGCTTTTGTATACGATTTTGCATGATGCAAAATGTTCGCATCCTATGCGAACACAATAAGTTAATACATACTGGTGTGTTTTTAAAAGATCCATAGCCATACATTTGGAATACACGTTTTACCAACAGCACGGAATTAAGTTATATAGGTCGCTGACACATCTGACAGTAAACACTTCATACTATCCCATGATATTTGTATTACAAATTTTATAGATAAGTGCTATTGCTGAAATATTTCAAACTGTTTTTTGAAAATATTGGTCCTATTTCTTTGTTTTATTCCTTCACTTGTAGTGACACATCTTCTGAAATTACCTATATCTGTAGCATATTGAAAATAGTGCCAGATAAATATGTTCATGAGAGATCACCTCTCTGTGCAAAATCTCACATGCTTGCAAATGCCACACAAATGACATGCAGATATATATTTAGTTCACTGACGGGCTAATAACATCCCATTCTCATTATCATATATTGAGTGGTATGATTTTTTATTAAAATTTAAGTGATTTGGCTTCAGTCATTCTGAGTAAAGTAATATGCTATTACTGTTTCTATACCATTTATGCTGTATAACTGTGTATTATCTGATTGTATATGAATATGTGTATTTTTCCATGTGTTATTTCCTTCTCTTCCAATTCTTGGCTTGCTTAAGATTTACTTTGCTTTTTTTCTGTGCATGAACACTGGCATTTTAAAACTGAATGGAGTCTCTGGATATTAGGATAATGCAAATAATAGACTAGATGACCTCTGAGGTCCCTTTCAACCTTTAGCATTATATGATTCTATGAATAATAGGCAGACTAGACATACTCTTTCATAATTACATATTATCTATGGATAGATATATATTTTATAGTAATTTATTCTCAGGATCATAACTTTTTTTATTTAAGGAAAATTGACTGGTGGAAATGGAGGCTGACTTAAACTATCATGAGAACCAAACTGATTCTTTCACTACAACATCCCAGTATTTTACTGAAACTTGTTGTTTAGCCCAGGTTCTGCTCTTGCAGAGGTTCTTGGCAGCTTAATCTTAGATTCTCGGATTTTCCTTAGTAGTGAAGGACATCTTGAGTTCCCTACTGACAGGAACAAGAATATGGAAAGAGACTGTGTGTTCTCTTTATGTGAGACTAACTTCTTGATACTATCAAGTCAAGAGCAGGGAAAAAAAAAAAAAAAAACCCAGATGATTTGTGGTCCTCTGGTTTCAGGATCACCAGTGGGTTCAGGACTACCAATCTTGAATGAATACTGGGAGAAAAAATGCCCTTAAATTGAAGTTTTGCAGTATTGTGGCTAGACTGATTTTCTAAGGGTGTTCTCGTATGTAGTAATTTTGTTTATAGAAGTAAGGGCTTCTATTCTTTTAAAAGAGTGGGTCCAGTTCTTTCAGTGTTTAGAAACATCTCTCTTCTTATTCATTCTCTCTTGAGATGTATTTTTCCTTGCTTAGAATCGAGATACAATAAATAATGGCAAAAGCTATTTAATATCATGTTTATATTATTTAATTATTGCACCAGGGAAAGCCATCAGGCAGGTTTCACATTTCTGATTTTTCATCTCTTCTTTTGTTAACTTGTGTTAAGAGTTTGAAACTGCCTCTCTCTCAAGAGAGATTTGTGGAATTAGTTGAAAGCCTTTTCTGCATCAGACTTAGACTTTCATTTTTCAGAAATAATTAGCAAACTCCAGTAAAGGCAAATTCTCTGGACATGGGATCCTTTTCTTTGCATAGCTTGGAAAAGAAGATTTTCTTTCCTTTCTTCTCATATGATCCAAATCTGAAAAAAAAATTCATGATGAATTTGGACCTCATTAGCCATCATGTGTCAATAAAGATTATAAAATTTCATGTAGAAAGTTGATGATTTTTTTAAATTTCAGGAATTAAAATAAAAGAGGAAAAATATAATAAAACCTCAGAGAAAATACATTTTCAGATAGGAGCTGTTCTTCAAGATCATTATACTGAAGAAGCACCAAGTGTACCTGTTGAGTGCATAGCTTGATTGCAGTTTTATTCAACTATCTTGTTTATGGGCAGAATATGATCCTGGTATTTCAAGCTGTCTGCAAAAAAGTCATGAAAAAATAATGAGTCTGCTTCCTCTATATAGAATAATGAATGTAGTGGTTCATAAAATCACAGGAAATGCATCTTAAAAAAATCTGGAAAAGTTATGTGCAATTATGGCAGATTTCTGCAGTAAGGAAAAAGTAATTTTATAGTTCTGCTATGCATATGTTTTGCTATGCAGATGATTAGTGTTGTGCAAATATTGACCTTTTTGCTTTTCTAGTCTGGTTGAACAGCTGGAAATATAATTGTCTTCGGTCAACAGAAAATGAATTACTTTTCAACAGAAAATGAATTACTTTGGCCCATTCTACTCTTTTACAAGAGTAAAACTTTTTAGGTGAAAAAATATGTATTTTTTTAACTTTCATAGACTTAGAGGTGCTTCAAAATAAAAGAACAATTTGAAAATGTCAAAAAAGTATTTTGACTTTTAAAACATGATAATACAGTTGATGAATTATTATGGCTAAAACTAATATCCAATTTTTGTTTCTCTTTTTTTTTTTTGCTAGTTGTATCAATTGATATATTTGTACAAAAGCATAAGTAATTCAAGATTAATTAGTTAAAGTTCATTAATTGATGAGCAACAAATTACTGATTTAGCTAGCATTGATCTAATTAACGTGAAGAGAAGGAAAAAAGTCTGATATTTAAGGCACAAGACATGTCTTCATTTTTCTTGTACACAAGAATATTTTGATTTTAAACTACTTTCATATATGCTACTTCAAGATAGATTCCTTTTGCTGCACATAGAAATCATTATGCCAAACAAGGCCTAAAACAGTAAGGGTATCATCAATCGATTCTCTTCACTCTTGAAGAAAATCATCTGTCCATGAATACTGATTTTGGCTTTTGACAGCTAAATAATCTATAAAGTTCGTAAGGATATGAGAACCTTTAAAATATCACCTGGAACAGAGATGCTAAAATTACAATTGGTCTCAGATATTAAACTCATCTAAAACCAATTTCTTTAATAGAGTGATCCTTTCTTTGTAGGCCTGAAGTTTTGGTAGCAGGAGGACTACAATTTATGGTGGTCAGTGCTTGTTCTGGATTGTTGCAGACACCCTTGAATTCAAAATCTTGAAAGTTACATTAAAAATAAATATTAGTTTCTTCAGGTCTGTGCTGCAACCAGGAGTCACTGAACAGTGAATTTTGTTCCAAGGCAGCCATGCTTTATGGAACGATTTTGCTGAAGGCTTTTAAGGAACATCTCAGTCAGTCATCCAGAATGTATATGCAAGACTGCCTGTATGTTGCCTGTCTGTATGGTATGCAAGACATTTGCATAGAATTGTCAGGATGTACATGTAAGAAAGGACTTGAGACTTTCTTTTCTCATTCTCTGGTTGAGCCCAGATAGCACACCAGCGAATCCCAGTGATCGCTAAATGCCTCAGTTTAGGTAATGTTTCAGGTTAAGTACCTCAGTTGCCTGCTGCCTCTCTCTCTCTCTTTTTTTTTTTTTTTTTTTTTTTTTTTTTTTTTTTTTTTTTTTTTTTTTTTTTTTTTTTTTTTAATATTGTTTCTAATATGCTTGCATTACTTTTGATTTTGCTCAGTTCTTATTCTTACGTAATCCAGACAAAGTGTATTTGTCAGAATGTAAAAAGAGCATCATCTACCTTTATAGACTATAATTTGTCAAAGCCAGGCAAGGGGAATTACACTCATCAAAGTGGTTTTCAGTAATACTCTCAAGTAAGAACTTCTAGCCACTGCTTTAAAACTTTTTCATGTTATTAATTCAGTTGTGGAGTCTCTCCAAACTAAATGGTGATGCTCCAAAACAGTGTATATAATTCCAGAAACAGGAAATGATCTTAAATGCTTAATTCAAACTAGGTCTGATAATAAATTAAAAAAAAAAAATAATAATATGCATAAGAAAGGGAAGGATTTGTTATTATTTTAGTGTTATTACAGGTTAATTAATTAATTAACTTAGTTACAGACACATAAAATAGGTTGGAAGGGACTTTTGAATGTCCTACTCCTTCTGAAATAAGAGACCATATAAGATCAAGGTGTACAGACCTATGTCCTGTTGGTTTTCATTATAACATATGACAGTAACCTGTAGCCCTTCTGAGCAATTTCTTCTCTGCCATTCTGCAAGGCACATGAATACAGCAATAAGATCACTCTTCGCTTCCTAAGACTGAATAAATCTCTTTTTTCTCAGCCTGGAAAACTTACGAGGAAATTGAATTATATGTGGAATACAAAATATTCTAAAGAAATGTAGAGAAAAATTTTAACAAAGCCCATTTCATCCAAAGGTTTTTTTTTTTTTTTTTAACATATTAGCCCACATAGGAACAGAAAACAGCATTTCTTAATCTTACATTACTATGCGCAAGATTTGAGCTTGTATGCAATGGAACATTTAATTTGTATGACACTGTCTGTACTCATTCATATTCAATGGCTCATGTTGCTTATGACTGTGAAAAAAGAAAAAAAAAAAAAGGTCAAAAAATCCAAACATGAGAGATGTAACTGCGTTTTAATGATGGATCAATAAGTAGTTTTTGAAGTTTTGAACAAATTAAAAATAAATGCCAAATATTTCAAGTTCTTTAAATTTTTCCCTTGATCTTGTGTCTCACTAAACCTGGCAGTCTGTGAGTTCCCATTTATATAAGGCTTGCAACTTTTCCATATAGCATTTGAAAGCAACAAAGGTGAATGCTGAAATTTGTGACTTAATCCCAGTCGTGCAGGTATATATATATATTTTTTTTTAATAAAAGGGAAAAATTGGAATGCTTATGACACTTGAATCATTTCCTCTCAACTGAATTTCTTATTGTTTCTTTAGGAGGTATACTCCTTTAGCATACTAATTAGTCAAATTCCATTCTCTTTAAGAAGGCTTTTCTTTAGTGCTCGGCATCCTAAGAGAAATTTATTTCCCACTTAGGAAGGTCCAGAATTTTATGTACAGAATCCTAAATTTTAATTCATTTCCTTCTTCAGTTCACTAGACTTCTGCAGATAACCTTCATCAGTATCATCATATGAAAGCTTTTCAGAAAGTAAGTATCTTGAGAGTAGAATTTCATTATGTTCTTGCAGAGGAATGGAAAGTTATTTAACATAACAATGAAGAAAACTGTTTTATCCAGTTGTTTGCTTCCTCTTTGAATTCCTAAGAGGAACACAACACAACATGGACAATTAAGGGAAAAAAATCATCAGATATATAAAAAAAAGTGTCAGGTAATGATGTTAAGTTTTTTTTTTTTTCTTTTTTTTTTTTTTTTTTTTTTTTTTTTTAAGCTT
>VZSG01001367.1:11187-29036 GCA_013398315.1 Nothoprocta pentlandii
GAGGGAAGGCAAGCTTACAGAGCTACTAAGATGTATGAGAGAAAAGGAAACTTTGTAATTATTTAAGTAGAAAAAAAACCTCTACATAATATATTAACTTTTATTAGAAGATGTTTGTGAATTGGACCAGATTGAAATTTATATTGTGAATTTAACACTGCATATTCTAGACTAACAGAGCACTACTACAGGTTGTCCATGTCTGAGACAAAAGCTAGTTTACTCTTTTAGTAAGGTAATTCCTATTCTCTTATTCTAAAAGAATAATTCTTAATGAATTCTTAAGGTTGATCATTTCCTTATTCTCCCAAATACATTTTTCCTATCCAGAGTATATTTCATCCCAGAGAGAATAAAAAAATAGTTTATTTTGGAATTGAAATCTATTTGTTGTAAGCTATAGAAACAAAGCAGTTTGATTGGCTATTTGTGTTGTTGTTATAAAATAATAACTAGAAAAAAAGTGATTTCAGGCATAACATTTCCCTTTAAATGTGAAGAAAAATAAAGTGGTTCTTTTTTAAAAATGCTTAAATTCAAAGATTTTCAAAATAAACCTTAAGTGAATTAGTGTGGACAGAATAAGCAATATTCCATTTTCTGGTAATTAAAATATCCAGTGCATTACTCAATGTCTCTTCAATATCCACATGAGAAACAACTTGTATTTGTCATTAAACTTTTACCAGCTTTGCACACTAGATCACTTTTTAGAGATTTATTTTGAAGTCATGCTTCTGATTTTAATTATGTGATTGCAGAGTCTTTTTTATGGGTCTATTAATCACAGATATTTCTGGAAATTGATATAGTCAAAATGGTGAAAGACACTGTTATTTGTGAGACTAGACTATTGTTTTCTTTATGGAAGATTTGGATGAGGAAAAAGATTCTGTAAAGAGTAGGGGTGGTATCTTGATTTTTTTTTAGAATACTAGATTTTATCTCTATCTCCCTCCTCGGGAACAATTTCATGATAGTAGTTTGTCACTTGTAGTTTGTCTACTTACTACTTCCCCTTTGATCTTGAGCATTTACATCTGAGGTCTATTAATTCTTCATAAAATTTATTTTTAATAAATAAGGCTATGCAAATCAAAATTTCAAGAAAAGACAAGATCTGATCATTTCAAATTAGGCTCTGGAAATTAATTTTGTGTTTTCACTTTTCATAGGAATAGATTACTCCCTCTTCAAAAGTAATATTGCAAAGATTAAATAATAAATCAAAGTTCAAGTTGTAACTAAGACTGTCAAATATATCTGTGCTGAAATTAGGCCTCATTCAATTTGAATTTGAAAGTCAAAATCAGCAATATGATTATCAGGATGGGCTAATGTCTTTTTACAAAGAGTAGTCACTTCTAGTTCAGTGGGTAGGATAATATTATTCACTCAAAAACATTATCAGAGGAGTAATAGATTTTTAGTAGAGTAGCATTTGAATAATATGATGCAGTAATGCTGAGGGAAATTAGTGTGTGCTTCTTTATTTAAAATCTATCACATTCATAAAGAGAAAAGGGTTTTATCAGCATCTTAGTTCTACCATTTCTTAAGTTCTCAGCACTTGACAGAGAATATTTATATAGCACAATTGGCTAATGTTTGTGAAAATCATCATATAGACAATTTCCCAATCATCTTTTCTAATTTGAAGCTCTGAGATACATCTTTTACTGTTGCTTTAAGAAATTCTGCCTCAAGAATTCTACTTCAAGAAATGAATAAGGTGAACATCTTACTCAACAGTTACAAAACTGGACTCCCTAGAGGAGAAAGAAAACATGCAAATTTTTGCTGCATGCCTTTTTTCTTTAAGTCTCATTAATTGTAACAATTTTCTTCTGATTTTCTGCAACAGAACTTAATACTATTGATTTTGAGAACAAAGTAAATAAGTTTGCTTGCTGCCTACTATTACAAAAGGAAGAAATTTACCAGCCCTTCAGCTTGCTAATCTATCTTCTTTGCATGGCATCTTGGAAGAAATAATCTACACTGTTTTTCTGAATTTGCTTGCTATTTTTCACATAACACAAGTGTCTTTGATTTATTTTTTTTCCCAGAAAATGCCATCTCTACAAATTCTGTAGCAAAAGCACATCCCTTACAAAAGTACACCACTTTAACCTAGCGATCTGCTAATAATCTGTCATGGATAAGTTACTGTACAGCAAAGGACATTGTCAAATGAGTGCATATTACTGGCTTGTGATAGGTTCCAGATAAAAATTCTGGATTAGTCATAAAAGTTGGAAAAGGAGGAGGTAAGAAATGAAAGTAAGTGGTTTCTCAATACCAGTTTCCTTTCAGCTTTTAGGGGAAGAAAAACCTTTGTAAAACCTACCAGGCATGAGTGTGCCTTGTTCAAGTAGACTGTTTGTCATCTAGAGCCTGTTCAAAAGCAAGTGTAAACCTCATGAGAAGTCTAAGAAGTCTAAAGATTTAAGTGCTGCATGTATAGGGCATGCACTTTGGTCAATTTATCAATGCAGTCCCTTGGCTTTCAATATGTCTGCTTTTTCATCTCTCTGGTCTATGGATGATATTTTTTATTTTCATGTTTGTAGTCTAGGAAATGCCTATTTTCATTTCGAGATGCAAGTAAACAAATGTCTTAGAGGGAATGGCTGGACTTCTTTTGAGGGTGTGGCACTGAGCTTGGCTATTCTTGGAGCTCCTTGAAACCGTAAACATCAAAGGGGGAAAGGCATGCTCCTCCAAAAGAAAGGAGAATAGTTGTAATACTTATGAGAGAGGCACAAAGGCTGGTTTGTGGTGTTTTTTTTTCAAGAAAGAATACAAGAATAGAATACCTTCTTTACAAGTTACCTGATAGTATCTCTTTGGGGATGCCTCTGAGGTAGGTAGTATAACTCCCTTTACAAGATAAAACCTATTTCAGAGAGTACACATACATTCGTGTTCAAGAGAACCTGAGTCAAGCCCACTGACACAGTTAATCGCATCTGCACAGTTACTGGACATTCTTAATTGATTTCTAATTATTCAGAATACCCATAAAGTATTGGTAACCAACTGATAATCTTTAATCAGTCACAGAATCAAAAATACATAGGTTTCAGAGACAAAACCAGACTAGATTTGCATAAGCTAAACACCTGCCCATTTGAAAGGAAAGATTATATTTAATTATACCCCTCAGTGCCAAGTAACTGCTAAAATGTTTTGTGCAAATGCATATTTTCTAAGTGAAAAATTATTATAGTTCTAGAGGCAAGGATGAAATTGGCAATTTTGAAATCTTGCCAGGGTTCCCATAGAGTAATATACAAGGCTGCATTGTTCACTTGGCTTCATAATCAATTGGGAAAATTTCAAGAGAATTTAAAGAAGCCAGAGATGCCAACTGAATATGAACTTACAGAAATATGGATATCCTTCAGGCATTGCTGAAATAATAAACCAGCTCTACAGAATCAAAAAGGGTGCCTTTTATGACTTTTTTTTTCTCATAATTTACTTTTTTTTTTTTACTAAAACCCGGAGATTCAAAGCAAGTAATTTGCCACAATCATAACTTAAAACTCTGTTTTTTGAACACATTGTGCCCTTCTGTTATTTTTCCCTTTGATAAAATGTTAACTTTATGTAATTTTCATCGATAGTTTATACTGGAATGGCATTTAAAGCCTGTATTCCCCTTTCGCTGACTGCTTTTTCTACCATAATTTAAAAGAAAAGCTGAGTATAACATTTTTATTTAAACTAATAGAAATCAATAATCTGTTGTTGAGTTGCTGGGAAATTTTTATGCTTTGTGTTGTATGTGAGACTACTACCCAGTGAAAAAGAGTTTTTGGTGCATCTTAATTGTAATGTTATTTTCCTCTTTTTTTTCTGCCTTATGAAAATTGAAAAGGCTTAGAAAGACTGGAAATGTAAAATCTATTTTAGCTTTTTATTAAATAACTTCTGTATTTTTAAAAATCAGTATTAAAGCCATTTTCTTAGAAAAAATCATTGTTAAAACCAGTGGGAAATATACACATTTATAGAGGCTGAGTTTTGGCAGGAAGATATATCTCTCAAACACAAGAGTAAAGCTTACTTGTAAGTGAATAAAATAATTAACTGTAACTAAGGATTTGCTAAAGATTCATCATGAAAAGACTTGCAGGGTTTCAAAAGTAAGAATGATTTGAGTAACATTGGAAGATGAGCTTATAATTTATAACTAGCCTTTCAGTATTCAAGAATTCTTGAAAAATGATTAGTTTAATATTTGTGTAGAAGCTGGAAGTAGTTTTTGCTTTTTATATGTATCCTTGTTTCTCCTCAAAGCTTGGAGCTGCTCTAATTCCTCCCTAGTGGGAAATTATTCATTTTTCACTTATTGTGCTTAATGGTAGTTTTCTGAAGCTGTAAAACACTTAAATATATAGTTCCCTCAGTACTTTGATTTTATTCCGGAGCTGAAATGCCAGATACTAAGCTTCAATTTGTGTTCTAAATTTGTTTGTCATACAGGGAGAAAGTCTAAGGAACAGAGTCAGGACAACCATATATTAACTGCATATCAGTAGGTGAGCAAAAGGCTTATGCTTGTGCATTAGTATTTAATATTATGTAGGTTAGGATGGTCCCAAGTTACGATTCTATTCTTTGATTTTTTGTTATTTTTTTCCATACTATTTTATTCTTTGATTTTCCCTTTCAGGAGAAGCAAAAGAAGCACCCATTAGTTTATTACCTTTATTAACCTTACGAATCAGTAGTGGCAAGAGGACAGAAAGTGACCCTGCAGTTACTAAGACTTCAGTTTAGGTAAACAGATGCTATCAATATTATTGAACTGTAAGTCTGTTCAGTGCTCCAGCATACTCAGCACATTTGTAGGTGAAAAAGGACAACTGATCAACTGTTAAATAAATGGAATAAGAAAAGTATCACAATCATAATGCAAATATACAAACTTGCTTTCCTTATGGTATTTGGTCTAACTTCCAACACTTCCTAATTATTACTTCTATGCCATCAGAGTAGCACGCACAAGTGCTACTCATGCACAAATCATTCATGCACTTGCCTACCTCCAGTGTCTCATTGCTGAGAAGTGGAATCTCCTCGGCTCTGCTGAGACACAGCATAGCATGCTCACTAAAGTGACATTCTCTAGCACAGTTTTAAGCCCTGTTTCAGAAGGGTGGCATGTATTAATAAGGTTTATTTAGTGGAGCTATGCAATGTAAAACTTGGGTGCGTATTTTCACTTGATGGTACTGGGCTAGATTTAACTTCTTTTTTTGAAAAGCAGTATATCCGGTAGGGTAAGTTCTATGGTCCGTAATCAGTTCAAAGTGTAGAGGTTTACTCTGCCTGTTATCGGTGTGCTATGAAACTTCTGTTTGCTGTAGGCATGCAGAGAAAGCTGCAGAAGAATTATTTATCAATAACTTTTCTCCTCATCTAATTATTCATAAAATCTCTGCCCTCTTCCTCAAATCTACTTTCCCAGAGTGTCTTCCATTATATTAGTTTCACATTAGTTTTCTATTGCCTCATAATTGTGGTTTTCCATTCTTCTTGATACTTGTTACAATCTTCTTGTTGCCCTGACCTGCTGTTGCAGTCTGAAGCTTGAGCTGGAGTAGAACAATTCGGTAAGAGATGAATCCCCTTGCATTTCAACTAATCCTCAGAGGTTAGAGGGACTGGGCTCAGCTGGACTGTTAATAGGGATACCTCGTTCTGTTAATAGGGATACCAAATAGTGTGGTAGCTATAGGCTGGCTCTGGCAGCCCCAGCTTCATAAACTGTCTGTTGAATGTAGGTTTGATCACCTTCAGAACAAGTACTCGAGTTCATGAATTGCATGATTTATTCAAATGCAACATATATAAAGCAGGTTTCAAAAACATTACAAAGCAGGGTTTAGATGTCAGTACAGGAAATTCTCTACCACACTGTGTAGGGTTCTTAGCTAGCTCTGATTAGCTTGTTTTCATTTAAAGATATAGTCAATAGAAAATCTAGAGAGCATGCTCAGTGAGGAGTAGTCATACATTGAAGACGGATAACCTTTGGGATGGATGTGTGTTTTAGCATTACAAAGAGATTATAATGAACAAAATTCAAGTGAGGTTCATCTGAAAGGAGTGATGTTCAACCCTTGCTAGCTCAGCACTGCATATCTTATCGTGTATTTCCAATTGGATAGATACTGTGTGGAGTACCAGCAGCACCACATAGGGAGTACAACAGAGTTTGGTCACGGTGTCTTCACTCCACCCCATCCTCCATTACTTTTTTCACAGCTGCAAGGAGGGGTAGATTGTGCTGCCTAGACAACTATGGGAGAGCAGAGTCCAAACATACCAACCACCTTGGAAGTGGGAATTGTGTATCACTCCAAATAAGCTTCTATTAAGCCTTGGTTTTTCTCTAAGCTCCCCCTTTTCAAGCAATTCTTTCACACCTGCACATTAATAACTAAGCCCTATGAGTAGCTTGTTGATGTGCTAACAATCTGAATCCTTAAGATTTTTGCAAACTAAATTGCTCCATGACTTGCAAGCCTTGTCCCTTTTCTCAAAGGGGCTTGAGAAAGCTCTTGAGCTTTTCTCAAAGAAAAAGAAAAGGATGATAAGAAAAAATACTAATGCAACAATCAATATAACTGAATTCCTTATTTTTTCCTGCACATTTTTGATGCAAATTGCTTGTTGTGATCTTTAACTGCCTGATTTTGAATTAGAAATAAAATTGGAGAAGCTCTATTTTTTTTGTGCTAAGTAGTCTATATTCGCCAAATCTGCTTTCCAGGAGGAATTAGTAAGCTTTTCAAATAAATGTATCTCTGAAACTATTGAGAATAATGAGGTAGGATTATTACGCTGTTTATACCTGTACAGAATGCATATTAACTACAAACATGAGTAATATTATGAGTTAGTTATTCTCCAGTAAAAGATTTGTGAACCTTTGGTTTTTAAGATGAAAGGATATCATTTCATATTTAACTATCCAGGGTCAACTCAATGTGCGTGTGGCTTGGACAGCAATGTGTTTGTCTTCATACAAAAGCATGATCTAACATCATTTGAATAAAAACTTAATATATCTAAAACCAAAATCAGTGTCTTGAGCAGTAAGACGATACTGCTAGAATAATTGCTGTATTCTTGACAGCACTATAAGACCAGCTTTTTTCCACAGACAATTTGTACAATAAGTCAAATTTCACATCAGTTTCAATGCAATAAAGTACCTGTGATCCAGTTCCATGCCAAACCACACATTAATGTGATTTGCCACTGATTTCAATTCTATTGCGTACAATAAGGCTGAGAGAGCTGGTCCTTTTCAGTCTGAAGAAGAGAAGGCTGACGGGGGGATCTGATCAGTGTCTATAAATACCTCAAGGGGTAGGTGAGGAGGATGGGGCTGGCCTCTTCTCAGTGGTGGCCACCAATAAGACCAGAGGAAACGGCCACAAACTGAAGCACCAAAAGTTCCACAGGAACTTAAGGAAAATAAAATAAACTACAAGTCATTAAGCTAAATTCTGTGAAAATATTATGTAATTACATTGTATTATGTAATTCTAAATTATATAATTATAAATAAAATGGTACAGTATAGCACTGCTCTAATTATGGGCTTGTTTTCATATTGGCATTTATATTGAAAGTGTCATGCTCATTACATGGACTAAATGATTTAGCTAGTGGTAGCTGTAAGTTGCTAATCAATGGCTGTTACTGTCTAATTTTTAATTAAATCACCATAAAGAAAAAAGGCACAAGTTCAGGCCATTTAAAACAGTATTCTTATAAGTTACTTTCTATCAATTTTTCTTTCATTTGTTCACATTTCAATTTAGTCAGCTGTTCATGGAAAAGATACAATGCATACAGAAAACACTTTCTTCGGTATGAACAGTATTTTTCTAGTTTGCAAAGTACAAGCTCTTCTGTCTTCTGCCTGCAAAATTGCCATTAATATCCATAGGAATCTGACATGAGAAGTGAATGTAGCTTTGGCAGCAGATCTATTGTGCTGCAGAGAACATTTCAATTTCTAACTTGCTCTTGCCGTTTAAAAAGCTTACCCTAAAAAAAAAATCCTCTTCAGAAGTATACAGAAACATGTTTCTATTCATTATCCAAGAATGTCTCCTAAATCTTTCTTTTCTGATTATGCCAATTTAGAACAGTAACATAATATGTAAAACCAGAGAGATGTGTTTGCTTAACGCACAGATATTCTATCTCGCGTATTTACTCTACTTTGTGCTTTGTTAGTATGGTAAAGGGAATAGTGGTGCAATCAGTATTCACTGAAATAAAAATACCCTTACATTATGCCTAAAGAAGTCAAAAATCCATTACACTTCTAACAAAGAGTGGAATTTAATGGAATATTTAGTTTGTCCTGTGCAATTTTTCCCATAACATAAGAAAGTCCAATTTTCAAGGCCGCATAATACCAATTTTTTGAATGTGATGGTTTTCAGGGGTGCATATAAATTTCTTCTTCTAAACATGGTGAAATTCTTTGCTTATGATATGACACACACACAAAAAAATCTGCTCTTTTGGGGGTTTGCTCATCCTTCCACAGTGTCACCATGTTGCAATTATAGTTAATGAATAATTGAAATTTTACTTCATTTCCTATCCACCAAGCCATCAAAAACATTTTTTTCAGCAGTGCATAACCTTGTGATTTGAAATCAGCAAACATACCCTTTGCCTTATTAGTATCAATATACCTCACTCAGAGACTAAAAGCAGAGGGACACATACTTAAGAATGTCCACCAAAGAAACTTATGATCATAAATCTTAATAGAGCACAGTAGAGAATGTTCTTTTTTTCTTGCAATTCATAAGCCACATTTTAAAAACAAACCAGTTGGCAAAGCGAAAACTAATGACAACAAAATTAATTTCTTCATTTCAGTCTAACAATAATTAAAAGACCAGCAATAATTCAGAATAAAAAGGAAAAATATTGAACGCAGTGAAAACTTCTAGACTAGTAGCATAAATTAGAATTTGGTGAAAAATTTTAATTTAATTCCCTGTCTGATTAGACAAGGGAATGTTGAATATTAATAAGTATTGTGATGAGAATAATATAATAGTTAGAGGTGAATGACAGAGGAACTATCAGTCTTAGAGCTTGCATGGAGACCAAACATTGTTCATTTTTATGGAGGTGAGGGAAAAGAAAACAGTTTTGAAGTAGGAATACAATTGTTCAGAACACTAGATATCTTATGGAGAAAGGAAAAAGGAATTACTTGGAACCATTCAGTGGCAGCATTGTAGCTGCTGCCAATTTCATCACCAATCTGTATATACACATTCAGTGCATTATCAATGGGCTTGTTACACAGAAAATGGTGGTCATTATCAGTCATTCATTCAATTTCCCCATTTTTTTTAAAAGAATTTATAGGGAGTTTAATGAAGCCAGGCAAAAGATCACATAGTGGATTTGTTTTTTAAGCTGCAAAGGCTCTTTTCTGTTGGTGTAAGTTGTATTTAAACTTAGCATTTATATAAAAAAATAAATTCAGACTAGAGTTTAGGCAATTTCTATATGTAATTTTACTTATACTTGCATCTCACTATAGTAAATATAGTAAAATGTAATTCAATGGAGAAGTTATAGAGTTAATGACTGCTATTAAGAGTCTGTGCTGCCAAGTAAAAAGCATATATAAAATGAACTGCAAATTCAATTTCACAGGAAAAATTCAAATTCAATTTAACCAGGAGAAAAAAAAAAAAGTTAACATCTCTTTTCTGGTGATCACTTGTATTATTTGGCGGAACCTATGAACCAGATGCTAGAACCTGAAATATCCCAAATCTATGAAGTATAAGTTTTTATTTTTATTATTATTATGAATACACAAAATATCTTTAATATAAATTTCCTAGGTAAAAAATAGCCAAAACTGCATTTTTTTTATAAATGTGACCAACATTAAAAATTTAAAGAAACTCCCTTTAGGTATAATGATCCAACTTGCTTTAGATATAATGAACCTTTTGCCTGAGTTGAGGAAAAATGAGATTGAATGAGGTGCAGAAGCAATAACACTTATTCCTACTTTAGATATACCATGTTGCTCATGATCCAATTTTGCAAAGTTCGTAGCCTAGATGTATTTTATTTTTGTTAAGTAATCAAGACACTTACTTTAAATTTGATTGCATATACTGTTATATGGAAATTCTTCCCAGGGCTTGGAGTGTTGTCTTATTGATCTAATATAATCATATGAAGTAAGCATCATTCTTTACAAACATATTTTTCACATAGCTTATCCTAATTTCAGCTTAATTTCAGCTGAAGATGAAGATCTGCACTTGCTGTTTAGTGTCTCTTTGTATTTCTGTACATTTTCCCCCTGCACTATGAGTCTTCTCATTTTTGGTATAGTACTGTGCTCATTGATTTACTGCAGATTTTTAAAGGCTTAAGAGAATAGAATTCTTTTTGCCCCAGGCTATGAAGTGATAGTACAGCTGTTTTGCAGCGCCTGCAAAAGACCACTCAATTTAAAAACAAAAGTTAGTCACAGAGAGCTGTATTTTCAAAAGAGCTGAATTGGTGATCCCTAGGTATTTATTTTGGAGCCTCTCTGGGAATTAACCAATAATCTAGTCCAGAGGAACAACAACAAAAACAAGGTGATTTATAGGGGTAATTTGATCCAACTGGGGAAAGAATTCATAAGTGTAGCTCTGAAGCTTTGAAAAAGATGAAATATTTTACAGGAAATTCTTGAATTACATTATTTTTGTTTGGTCATTTTTTTTTTCTTTAGGACAGAACATAGATCTGTAGTAGCAGAAAAATGCATTTGTCAAGTTAATTAAGTACTTTTTAAGTCAAGTCAACATTCGTCTTTATTTATTTTACCTGAATGCACTATATTGCCATTTTTCCTGTAGACTAAGATGTTTTCTGGTTGCTAACCCCGGCACTGCTTTCTGTTCTTTTCTGAAGTGATGTGGTTCTTCTGATGGCTTTGGGAGCATGGTAGCTGCTTGCTGAAGGAAGGCAGAACAGGCACAATGTGAACTACAGCCCCTTTGAGTCATCCTGACAGCTCAGAAAAACACAGATTAATGGTGGGTCAAGGCAGAATAACATCAAAAGACTTCTTAAACCAAAACAAAACCAACTCTGCTTTTTTGAGAAAATACTGATCTTAAACATTTTACACTGATGTTAAGTAAATTTTACTTATTAGATACATTTTGTAATGTTAACATACATAATCTGTGTATTATGTACAGCCTACAAAGCTGGAGAATGTTTAGAGAATATTTTCTTTTAGAGGACTTGAATCTCGCAATTTAAAACTTCTGAAAAGATGTGCTACATTAAAAAATTCCTATTGATTCAGTCCCAAAATTAAATAAAATATCTACTAAACAAACATATGTTCTTGTCAGGATATAAGTCCATTATAAGTCCATTCCTGAAATTACCTGAATGGATAACATTCTTCGTATTATTTTTGTAAATGCATCTGGCTTGCTGAGCTTTGGAATGACTGGTGCATTTGTAAGAGAAATTGTACTGAATCTGAATACGACTGTTAGTTCTGCAGAGGATTCAATCTCAGTATTATTGAGAATGACTGTGTAATTGGAACTGGAGTGGGTATCTCCAATAGAAATAGAAAAATAGCTTGGTTGTCTGCAGATAGGCAAAAACTCTAGAAGGCAAAATTGAAAGGTCATTTCATATGCCTCTTCTGTTTTAAGAGATAAATTTGGAGTATTTGCTTAGCCCAGGATTTCTTCGTAAAGCATATTGAGTTAGGGTTCCTCTTTTAAGGACCTTCCTCTGTTGTTTTATTTATTTCTTTGTCTTCTCACACACAAGGGTATTTTTAACGCTTCTGTTACAGAAAGAATTTAGGACTGAAGGGAGGATTAAGCTTTGTACCTTTCATTTTCAGTGCCATGTATTGCAAAAATTACTTATGATACTTACTGGAGAAGACAGTAATAATATCCCTTTGAGCACCAAGGGGTTTGAGCACAGCATATGGTTTGAACCACTTCCACGGCCCATGTCTACTTAATTGCAATGTTACAGTCCAAAGTTGATTTGTCTTTGGCTTCTTTTATAATCAATAGAGAAAAATGAATAGGGTGCTGTTTATTGTCCTGGGAACTGAACCATTCTTTGAGAAATCTAATGTCTGCTGACTATTTGGGGTGGTTAGGTTAGGCATCTTGAGCTATTTACAAATCATGCCTCATATCTGTTGTTTCCAGTTTCTTTTCAGAAAAAATGCTTTGACAGACATCAGCCATTAATAGCACATCTTTGAAAGGCAAATTCAATAATGAAAGGCATATATGCAAAGCTGGACTCACATGTGCATTATTTGGGTTGCATATATGAAATAATCAGCATAAAATTTGCAATGCATGTGGTAGATAATCTGCTGTGGCTGATGTAAGCTGTTGATTTTGTCTTTCAACATCGCATTTTCCCACTAGCTTCATGAATGTTTATAAATCTCTTTCTATTTATGTTTTCATCAAATGGCGAGCTCTGGTTTTCAGGTTTTCCTATTTAGATTGTTTTATCTTATTTCTTGGAAAGTATCAAGCTGATACCTTGATGGTATAGTTCAACAATTATTAGTTTGTTAATAAAAGCTTCAAAAATCACAATCCTGCTGTGCCTTGCTTTTGATTATAGATTTTTTTTTAGTACATAACTATAGGGGTTAATGCAATATTAATAAAAGTAACCAAATGCTCTCACTTACCAAGATGAACTTTGCAGATCTCTGCCTGAATGCATATTGTTACTCACATGTTTGGACACGTGACATCCATGCATACAGAATCACTTAGTTTATTTAGGCTGCATTACAGTGAATCTCAAAAAAAACCCACAATTTTCTAAGCTTCATAAAATGGATAATGTAAAGTAACAGTAACACTACTGGTTGCAAAAAAATGTTACATAGTTATCAAACAAAATGAATACAACATTTTCATATTCTCTAAAATTTTCCTCTTTGTATTTTTTTGTGATAAGCAAATACCATGTAGACAGTTAAAAGCTTTCAATGAAATCTCACAAGCAATTTTTTTTTTTTCATCTGTGAAGGATTTTGACTTTAAGCATAGCTGTTCGGTCACATTTTTACTTTTTATTTTCACTTGCTGTAATCTCTACACTGGATTCTGAGATATATGAGGCTCACAGGCAGCACGAGAGCTCAGTGTGTTTTCTCAGTCTGATTCCTTGGAGGAGATCTAAAACAAGCTAATGTCTACTACCGGGCAGAGAGAGTGAATTCAAGCTCTGCTAACACTCATATTTGTTGGATCATGGAAGAAATTATAAAAAATAAGCAGTAGTAGAAATTCCGTGTGGATTTTATTTCTGAAGTCAACTAGTTAAAATGCTTATAGTCCTTGTGCAGGTACTTCTGCTCGGAATTAAAGAAGTCTCGATTCTACTTTGGTTCAGAAAATTCCCTAAATAATTAAAGTGTGTGAAACTGAAGGTTCTTCACTTCCAAATGAAAATGTTTACACTAGGATTTAATATAGTTTAACAAATCCATGTTAAACTCAGATATTTCTTTGGATGTCTCTATGGAAATCAAATTTGAGGCAGGGAGATACTTTCCAACATGAGCTAATACTTCAAGTGTATGATGATTTTTAGTAATTCTTAGATTTGTTCATTTTACAGTCTGTTCTCTCGTTTGTAATGCATAAATGCTTCTTGAAATTATTTTATAAAATAATTGGAGCATTTAAAATAGAACAACAAACATCAAATAATGAATAATGTAAAACTAATAACAAAGATTTAATATTCTATACCCTTGTAAATAAGGACATTTGTACAAAGTATAGCCATTGTTGAGCATTTGTATGAACATAGGAGATCACAGACTCACTGCATGACTAGATGCTAAATTATTTTTTCAGGTAATAAGGCTATCCAGAAATCCTCACACTTACATTAAATAAGTAGATTTTGGTAGAAGTATATCATCTGTCTAATAAAGAAGTTTTCATGATAACTTTTTCCTTCTTTCTGAACAAGGTGAATATTTTATTTCTCATATATCTTTTTAATTTAATCTTGCAGATGTTATATTGAATGGTAATGCTCAACTCTATATTCTTTCTGAATCACTTCTTCAGCGGCTGTTTTGATAATAGAGGATTTTGCAGCTACCATATTACCTATGTATATTCTTTTGTACTAGTCACTATTCAAATAAATATTTTTTGTACATATGCTTCTTTTACATTAGCTTATGTATGGAAAAGATGAATGTTATGAAGATGTTTGATAATGAAATGTATAAAATGGACCGCAAATTATATACATGTACTGTCGATGACAATGCCAAAACTGTATCCTACTGAAGCTCTTGGTTCCCCAGTTTTGTGGGGAGGTGAGTTTTGGAAAAATTGTTTAGAATTCTATTTTAAAAATATGTATGGAGCAGTAGAATCATAAAATCCCAATGGTTGGAAAAGTCCTTAAAGATCATTGATTCCAATTGCAAGCCTTGCAAAATCATGCCTGTTAAACCATCTCCCTAAGCACCTCATCTACCTGTTTCTTGAACACTGCCAGGCATGGTGACTCCACCACTTCCTTGGACAGCTTGCTCCAGTACTTCATCATTCTGTCCATGTACATTCCAAATTTTTCCTAATATCTAGCCAGAACCTCCCCTGGCACAACTTGAGGCCATTTCCTCTTGTTCTATCAGTAGCTATTCTGGAGAAAAGATTGACCCCTGCCTCACTACAACCTCTTTTCAGCTAGTTGCAGGGAACGGTAAGGTCTGAACTTCCTCTATGCTAGACTAAATAACTCTAGCTTCCTCGGCCCCTCCTTTTAAGGGCAGTGCTCCAGCCCCTGTACCAGCTTCCTTGCCCTTCTTTGGATGCACTGTAGCACCTCCTTGTCTTCCTTGTAGTAAAGGATCCTCTAGATGCTTTTAACACCATTTAATGTAAACTGTAGAAATAGTATTGGGAGCAACCACTCTCCTAATTCTCAGGGTACAGTTTACCTTTGAATTGGAAGAAAACTTTTCAGATAAATGGAGATCACTTGATGCAAGGGTCAAAAATCAGATAATTAGCT
Source organism: Nothoprocta pentlandii (assembly GCA_013398315.1). Taxonomy (NCBI): domain Eukaryota; kingdom Metazoa; phylum Chordata; class Aves; order Tinamiformes; family Tinamidae; genus Nothoprocta; species Nothoprocta pentlandii. The sequence goes on from VZSG01001367.1 coordinate 26,335, forward strand.
GCCATAGATGATGAAGAATAAATGATGGGAGAAAATCAATTGGAATGTATCTTAAGAAGCACAGGAAAGGTAAATTCTCATGCAGAATGAGAAACACAAATGTATGAAGTCATAGGAAGTGTACATACAATTCGGAAGATATTTTGACTTTTTTTTTTTCCCTAAGTTTCTGCTAGAAGATTCATTAAAGGCTGATTCCTCATAATAAGGTCACAACTCTTAGCAAATATTAAATATAGCCAGATGAATTTCAGATCATGTAGTTATTAAGACCAATGTTCAATGATAAATAGGTTATTTCATTATTTTAACCAGTTTCTTTGCTTGAATATTTCATTAAAATTATGATTGATGGGATTGATGGTGTAGATGGATCACATATGGATTTGAAGAATGGATATACAAAAAATGACAACAGATGACATTTCATAAGGAGGTTTTGTACTGCAGAGAATTTTGTTTCAGAATAACCATACTTCTCATTTTGATTTTATTGTTAGAAATACCCCTGTGAAAGAGGTGACTTTCTCATGACCAGCTAGAGGACTCTCACTAAGAATGGGGAGGGTAACGTGGATATGTACTGATTCTTAATGTATTGCAACATAAAATACGTGGAGGTATTGGAAGAGGAAGTGGCATGCCACTGCAGATTTCTCGCTGCTCATGTTTTGTATGAGAGATCCCTTTTTTTTTTTTTTAAAGATTTTTTATATGTGTCTGTCTGTCAGCTGCAAATCTGCAAATGGTAGCTGAGTTGAGTACTAAAGAACGAATTAAAAAAAAAAAAAAAAAAGAGATAACCTCCATCTGTGGTTTGATGGTAATTGTATGCAGCTCAAAAAAAAAGGTTCACAGTCAGTAAGACAATGCTTGTGTGGCACAGTTTTTGTGACTAATTAATCCCAAGTGGATTGCTGAACTAATGTAACTGTTTACTGCTAGTACTAAGTTAACTTGGGTACTCCTACATGCTGTCCCGTTCAATTATACTGAACTGCACTGGGATTTGTCTCTTTTCGTTGGAATAAAAGCACACGTGTGTATTGCCACAGTGACTTTCATGACGAATCTATGAAGAAAAATGTAGTGAGGTGGTGGCTAGGTTTCTTGCAACAGCATTTAAACAAAACAAACAAACAAACAACAACAACAACAAAGAAAGCCAAAAAGAAAACAAAACAAAACAAAAAAATAAAAGCTTGAATGAGTTTTCAAATTATTTCAGAAATCTGTAGTAATACAGTCCAGATGTATCCAACAGAAGTGCTGTAAATATGCTCTTCTTACCTGTATCTGATATTGCATGCACATAAACAAGAATCAAGGTCATCAGAGAAGTGAAGTCTTCCACATTTTATGATATCAGTCTTATAAGACAGGCTGACAATAACATATTCTTATAACAACAATTAGGAAATAAGGTGAATCATAGAATCACAGAATGCTTAAGTTTGGAAGGGACCTCAGAAGTCATCTAGTCCAACCCCCCTGTACACACAGGGTCACCTAGAGCACGGGGCACAGGGCTGCATCCAAGCGGGTTTTAAAGATCTCCAAAGAAGGAGACTCCACAACCTCTCTTGTCAGCCTGTTCCAGTGCTCTGTCACCCTCACTGTCAAGAAATGTTTCCCTAAGTTCCTGTGGAATTTTTGGTGCGTCAGCTTGTGCCATTTCCTCTAGTCCTATTGCTGTCCACCACTGAAAAGAGGCTGGCCCCCTCCTCCTCACCCCCTGCCTTGAAATATTTACCTATTCAAGTGCTCCGTCACCTTCACTGTCAAGGCATTTTTGCTTAAGTTCCTGCAGAACTTTTAGTGCCTCATTATCTGGCCATTTTCTTTTGGCCTCTCGGTGGCCACCACTGAAAAGAGGTGAGGCCCTTCCTCCTCACTGCCTCCCTTGAGGTATTTATATACACTGATGGTACCCCCTCAGCCTTCTCTTCTCCAGCCTGAACAGGCCCAGCTCCCTCAGCCTTTGCTCATAGGGCAGATGTTCCAGGCCCCTGATCATCCTCATAGCCCTGCGCTGGACTTTCTCCAGCAGCTCCACATCCCTCTTGTACTGGGGAGCCCAGAACTGGACACAGTACTCCAGATGTGGCCTCACCAGGGCTGTGTACAGGGGGATGATCACTTCCCTCGACCTGCTGGAAATGCTCTTCTTAATGCACCCCAGGATCTCGTTGGCCTTCTTGGCTACCAGGGCACACTGCTGCCTCATGGTCAATTTGTGATTGATGCCCAGGTCCCTCTCTGTGGGGCTGCTCTCCAGCAGATCAACGCCCAATCTGTACTGGTGTCTGGGGTTATTCCTCCCCAAGGGCAGGACCCTTTTTGAAATTCATGACGTTTCTCACCGCTCAGTCATCCAGTCTGTGCAGATCCCTCTGGATGGCAGCACAGCCCTCAGGTCTGTCAGCTGCTCCTCCCAGTTTGGAATCATCAACAAACTTGCTGAGAGAGCACTCCAACCCTTCATCCAGGTCGTTAATGAATAAGTTGAACAGGACCAGACCAAGGACCGATCTCTGGGGGACACCGCAACTGCAGGTCTCCAACTGGACTCTGCGCCACTGACTACCACTCTCTTTAAATGAATGAAATAGCAGTGTCTATTGAGAAGGTCTTTCTTTCTTTCTTTCTTTCTTTCTTTCTTTCTTTCTTTCTTTCTTTCTTTCTTTCTTTCTTTCTTTCTT